>CM030375.1:28288470-28303613 GCA_003604175.2 Clonorchis sinensis
ATGGGTGCTACATTATGGGAAACTTGAAACCAAACTCTACGGGCTACGCGAAATAAATTCAGTTGCAACCTAATTTGTTTGAACGAAACTTATCTAGGTTCCTCTGTGCTATTCTTAACTTAGGTGTGCTGATCCTTGGCGGTTTTAGATGGCATGCGAATCCCTGAACGTGAGCATCAAGTGGGATTTCGACCGGCTGGAGGCTGCGTTGACCAATTCTTCACATTCCGTCAGGTGTTAGAGGCTAGAAAAACACAATATGCAAAGACAACCCACAGTCTTGGTCTCTTGACTTCAAGAGTGCGTTGGATTTAGTCGGCTGATCAACGATGCTATCAACGCAGTCTCAATAAAGTGGGCTCCGGAAGATTGCAAACTTTATCCAGTCCTCATATTTACATGATTCCAAAAGCTTTTCCAAAAATATAGTGCCTAAAAAGGATGTACACTCTCCCCGTTTTTTGAACGCTGCCGTGGATGACATATTTGGGATGCTATAAAGTCTTCAAAACTCCGGTTTTCAAACTGTTGCTGGTAAGAACTTTGAAGTACATTGACGACACCACCTTCAGCTTCGAAAACGAAGGACAGTATAGGCTTCATTGTTTAGACCGACCACCATCATACCATCATTCGGGGTGTGCCTAGAAACTTAAAATAGCAAAGTCTTCCTAAAATGCGGTCTCTGTGAATACCCTTACAATTCAAGCCGAATCACCAGAGGCTCTACATATTTTACAGCATTGCTGCATACTTCTGTAGTTTTATTAGCTCCCACGAAAGTGTCCGTTAAAGTCAGTCCAAAACCTCCAAAGACGGAATCACATTTGTTGCAATATTGTGGGCCTTAGGAAGGCTTATGACTGAATCTCAAGGGTCGCGTGCACCACGTTGTAATAGAGGCATCACTGCTGTATGGCTGCGATACATGGCCTCTGTGGACAGATGATGTGAGGTGTCTTCGGGTTTTTTACCACAGATGCCTCACGCGTTGCTGGATTTCTGAGGGGCATTCCTGTTGTCGGATGGCGCCAACGATTTCGTAACGAGTTAGTTGAAAGAGGGGTATTTGGTCGTGCCCCTGCCAATAAAAACATTCATCACTATCATCCGCAACGCCAATCGTTTACCTGGGCGAGGATTGAACTGCTTGCATTCTCTAGAATTGTGCGAACTATGATGTGGCCGGCATACAATTTGTCAGAGGGTTACGAAAGAAGTTGTGAGGGGTTTGCATTTTTTGGTGCATTCGTAATCCTGAAGGGTGTCTACGTGTCTCCTCCTGCACTAGGCTGCAGACATTGCGGCTGATTGGTGTCAGTGGCGTACATTTTGTCAATTTACTTTTGGGAGTGTTTGATTGATGTCTTTGAGATTTCGGCACCTCAAAATGCTTGCAGCAGGCTAGTACCTTCCGCTCTACAATGCACGTCATAGTGGGTCTACTGGAAAGATGTGATATGAGGTCAGATTTGGATGAAATTTATGACCTGGAGTGAAGTTTAAAACAAAAATTGGGCCACTTGAATGAAGGCACATACAAGAGTCACACTTGGATGCGAAGTTTGTTTTGATGGATTGAAACGTTTCATAAATGGCACGCTATGTTACCGGAAATCATACTCAAAGCCGGCACTAGTTTACCTCGAGTGCGACATCAGTTCTGTGTGGGTTAGCACTTTATCCTTCAAAAATAGGAGTCTGCTGGTTTAGCATCATAAGTATCGTCGGTAGCATCGTTGAAACATTCCACGTAATTGTCGTAAAGCGTTTATAGATATCACAATTTTTCTCGCCTTGGACTTGCGGATGTGGGACAGAGAGCTGAGCATTGGAGACGGTGGCTGAGGCGACTGATATTCTGTCAAGTCAAATTTTGTCAAATTTTCCATCGGGGAACGGGAGAGAAGTTGTGCCCTAAAGGCAACAGCTTGCACGCACGAATGCCATTGAAGGTCATGTCTGACAATATTTCCAATGATTGATATTTCGCTCCTCGGAGCACCCATATAGGGAGACTGCACAGTTTGCTGCCTTCGTACTTCACTGCCATGTTGTTGTCTAACCTTTCTTAGTTCCTTTTCACCTTTGTATGGTTGTGCAAATTAGGCCGTTCGGGGAAGTCGGTCGAAGTGCATACGGGGCACTTGACAGATCTAGCATCGATGGTCAAATGCTGGAAGTCTTTTGGCATCCTCAGTGCGCTGCGGCCAGCCCTCTGACCCATATGATAATACGGAGCGCACCGATGCACTTGAAAATGGACTCGGCGGAGAAGTTGTCATCACGCCTTCTCTGAAGGGGATACAGGTTCCCGAAAGACGCTCTCGTCTTTCCAGTTCTGACTGAGATACCATATTTTGCGAGACCACAAGTTGCGATACAGATGTCTAGTTAAACAAACTTGTCTACTGCACGAATTGACTCTTCCGCAAGCATGAGGTTAGGATTTGCGTTCACCATGCGTTGAGACATCAGTCTAAATTTTTCAGGCGTGAAGCGCATGCCAAATCCTCAGGTGAATTTTTTTAGTTTAGCTACCATTGCTTGCGCTACGACGGCGTCTTAATGACTGGGATAGAGAGTTGCAGACGCGCATTGTAATCGGATTTAGCTATGCTTTTGCAAGCTTTTGTTAGCTTTGTGCGGTGTAATTTTACGACGTAATTGGAATTAACTGCTATGAGATGCGACGTCGGGTTTGACAATTTAATGTCTTTGTCATCGTGTACCTTTCCAAGTAAGTATTCTGATCTATTTCCAATAACTTCTGATGAATTACGGAATCCATTTATGCTGAACAGAAATAAGCAAGAAAAATCGCACGGTAAACGAGATGAAGCTACGAGTCTTGTAGTTTTCAGGGTTCTTATATTGCCCATATATTTCTGCACCTACTGCATTACTGCTTATTTTGTGTGTTGTGTGGTTAAAAAATCATTATGAATTGGTCGCGATAAATGTGAAAAACCGCACGCTCCCAGTTTCACTACGATGTCACCAACTACATTGATCACTTTTATGCGGGTGACTAGGATGACATAGATTATCATGTATTCCCCACGCGAGGAAGAATGCTAAGAAACCCAACCAAATTTGACCGCAGTGCGTTTAGTGACACCGGCATGTTCTTGATAGGTATATCGTTTACGGAACTAATGATCATCCACTTTGGATTTCGACTCCAAGCCGGAAGTTCCGTTCTCTGAATCTCGTTATAGATTCAAAAGAGATCCAATACTCTTGATGACTTCGCTGTACAGGTCTTTTTGACTTCTACAGAGGCCTTCTAACATATGCTAGCCATAATAGAAATGAACATCTTTGATGAACGTTCCAAGCCTTTTAATACTAAACAAAATTAAATTGGTTATTCTTAGTGCAGTTTAATCGTGATATTAAACAAGCAGATATTCTGGATCCCACAGTGCATTTAAATCAATTCTACGCACGTGACTCAGAAACGTTCTCTTCAGCTATTATTCCGCGACTATTTAAGCAGAAAGCTGGTAGAATTCTCATTTAAGCTAACTTAGCGGTTGATTTATATCTCAGAAAAAAATTGTCACTATCGGTGGCCAACAGTAGAGAGCATATCAGGAACCTGATTCGAAGTTGGTCCAGTACGTCTCGGTATACTATGCTGTCACCAAACAGGTTAGGAGGCACAAATGCACAAGTATCAAGATGCTGTTCCATATGATGTGTCAAAAATAGGTTGTGGGTGTTGCCAGCACCGGTGGCATACGAGGAGGATAACCAAGTACTGAAACAAAATATCAAGTAGACAGCTAACAGTGGTGTACATACAATGATTGTTCAACCTAGCGTAGGTTTCACCTCATCTCAAGACAGATGAGTTATATCTTCCTATGCATATATATATATATATATATGGATAATACAATTGTCAGTCCTATTAACACAGTATTTAAAACACGCAAGGAATTGGAGGGAAATGCGCCTGAATGTTCGACAGACTGCTTTGTTGTGACAAGTTCCTCGGTGATTGTTGAAAATTTGTCCTTCATCGTTCATTTCCACCCCAGTCGTCAGAACAAGCGATCTCTTGGAGCCTGAGACGTGTCTACGAATATAGTCAAAGCTGAGTGCGCACACAAAAATACCTTCAGCTGACATGCCCCTTGATGCAATCTACCATCATCCGCTTTGCAAGTTAACTTTCTCTTGCAAGGAACATACTACAGTCTGGGCCAGTATGCCGCTTGCCACATTCCGCATGAAGTATTACCAGTGTTACCCTTCATATAGCAAACGTCGAGCATTTTTTTCCTGGTATGATCGCGCGAGTTGTTACTATTTTGCAAGGCCTTCATCTATAATCTACAATGAAAGGAACAGACTAAAAAGCAAGTAGCTACCTATACTATACCTATACTCTGCAACCTCGCGAGGCTTTCATTATACTACGTATTATTTTATATTACGTGGTTGGCCGCGAACTCAATAGTGTTCCTAGGATTTTTTCAGAATCCGCTTTGAAAACGCACGGCGCCACATGCCATCAAAACCATAGGTATACGAACTGAAATAACTTCTAATCAAAAATAGGACGTCTTATCAAGTGCCGTGTGTACGTTGGAATTTGCCAAGACAGGTTTTGTAAGATATCAGAATCTTTAACAAACAAATCAAGACCTCGCTCACTTATATTGATGGTTCTCCGGAAATTTTGAGGAAGCGAAGCATTCGACGGAAATTCCAGTTGTTCTGGCACTTGCCATCTCTCCCATACTTTGTGTATCACAACAGGCTCCCTCACACGTGATAAGGATAGAAAGTTGAGAGCAGTTGTTATCAAAAGAGAATTGCTTGCAGATCACGACACATTTTTTCAAGCCAGTGGTAAGAGCGAATTACGTGGATAAGAAGTTTCTTTCTAGTACTATCTTGTATGTCATAGACCTACTCTGAATTTAAAATATCCAGGCGTGAACGCGTGGTGGGAACGGATAATCCTTGTGCTCTCAGTACACGTTTAGATCTGATGGACATGCAGAATATGTTGTAGTACCTGATCTACGTTCGTATTGAGTTAAACGTCTGAATTACCGGTCGTCATTAAAGCGTAGAACATATTCAAAAATTTGACCCCCGATTATAACCAGCAAATCGATTTATAATAGGGTCAGATGCTTTTAGCGATCTGCTCATTTATCTCCACATAGTCACGCATAAAAATGTTTGGGTCACAGCCTGTAAACGACACGACTGCGTATTTTTCAACCCAACTTTTGTTTGAATCACTTCAAAATGACGTTTCGGTCACTGACTGAATTACATTAAGGAAAGACAGAGAAACAACAAAACAAATGCATGCAAAGCAATTGGGCGCAAGAATAGCAACCATATAAAACGTTATATGAAAAATAGGGAACTAGCAGAGGAAATAAGTTAAAAGGTCGTTGGAAAAAGGGTCTTAAACTCCTAGAGATACTAACGAAATTTGGAGCGGCTTACTTGAAAACGAATTTTGGAAAACGACTTTTAGTAAATCGACATTATGAATGGACGAATGGTAGGAAGCGTACTCGCAGTGAATGGACTGTTCAAATATGCATCCCTGTAAATCAAGTTACAATTATGTATGCTACAATTATGTATTCACGACTGAACCTTTCTATTCTTAACACTCAATATGCACAATATTGATGTGCAAAAAATTTCCATAGAAATGCCTCCCGGTTTCGAGTGGAGTTGTTTTCCACTATAACGTGTTTGGTAGGGTGTTAATAACTGATTTGAAGTCGCACACACTGATGATGCCAGTATCCCGCCCCCGTGCACAAAAAAGGCAGCTGTTCATTAGGCGTTTAATTACATGTGTCCATCCGGTGGATACTATCGGATGCAGCGGCAAACGTACAAATAGGACGCTCATGTGTGAAAATTTAATTGTTCTGCTTTAAGGTACAAAAATGTTTATTATTTGCTCATCGGAATTTGTCAAACATGGCGTGTTGCTCACATAGTGCGGATAAAGAAGTACGAAAATGAAAATCATGATTAAGTTAAAAGATATCGAACAAAAACAAAATCGACACAAGAGGAGCAAACAACGGACGGAAACAATTAGAACGAAGTGCGGCGAATTACCTAACTAAAGTCTCTGCTGTTAAAGTAACTACTGACATTTGGCGTTGATCCCCATATTCCACTTTTGGACAAGTCAGCTCAGGCATTCCAAACATGTACCTGAATGAATATATCACGCCGCTATCTATCTATGTTTTATCTTCGTACATGTAGAAAGAACTATGTGCAGAGGGTTAGTATGCCCACCTTATTCGTCTCAACCTATTATTACTCGCTTTCTTCACAAGCAATTTTCAACTTACCACACCTCCAAAATTTTGAACAGATTTAGAAGCATCATAAACGAGAGATTCACGTGGATTTTAAATAAGTCTCTCCCAAAACCATATTTATTTGAAGATGAATGCAGTTCGCCAGTTTTGTGCATTTCGGGCTCAAGTAGAACAGAAGGTTTCGGAAAATAGGGTGCCGCGCCAACCTGATGAGCATCAAGAAGGGCAAAACCGGTCGTGGGATGTCGAAGAAGTTTTAGTAACAGTAGGTCGCATAGGTTTGAACTCAAATAAAGCGGCTCGCATGATCTTGACATCGCGTGATGCACCAGAGGAACTGACATTGATTATAATCCCCCGCTTACGATTGTGGGTCGTTTCAGGTCCCTCTGATCAACAGGTCACTTTGAGAATTGGATACAGTGCAGATTATTTCAAAGAATTGGTCCGACAAGATAGGCAATTTTGTATGAAATTTTAAAGGAAAAGGCAATTTAAAATATTAGATTTAAAGGATCATAGACAATAGTTATGGTATTGCATCACGAAAGTTAGAGGAGTGGAGTTTGTCGGTTTATTTCTGAAAAATGCACCGATAATTCCTGAATACGAAGTGGCTTTTTGCGACACATTCATTTGAGGAAAATCATTATCCACAAAGCCAATCCGAATCATCTAAATCTCCCTTCAAATCTATTAAAAGTCCAGCTGAGTATATTCCTCAGTAGTGTCTTAACATGCTCTGACAGAAAGCATTGTTATAAAACTACTTGTCTGTTCACAGAAAATCCCCGTGGACTAGGTCCAAATATATTTCGCACATCCTACTCATCAGTAGGGTCGCAATGCTACATATGACTTGCTGCTTTTTTCGCTGCGGTCAAAGAAACGTCCATCAGTAGATTAAAAAATGTTTGAAACCAACGGAGGGGGTGATCGTTTCAGAAGGTCTTGGTTAAAAATCGGCAGTACTTAACTGGGCAAGGGACATCAGGCAAAAAGGCAGATTTTCAGGCGGCCGGAAAACCAATCGGCTAGATTTCTTCAGTTGGCAAGCTCGCATTTCAAATGAGCCGTTTTGGTCTAATGTCATGTTGAACGCTTCCAACCCGGATTTTAGTTCTCACAGGGCCCGCTAAACAGCCATCCGTTACGGCTGGCACAACTAGATATCGTAGGGGATGTCGCGAGGAGCAAATAGAAAACAAAGTCAACCAGGGTCGTCGTTTCAAATTCGGGTAATTCTACTGCTTTCATCACCGGACGATTTACATTTCGAGATTCGGTAAATAGTGCGTTGAAATGTTTTGCAATGTTGGTCGCTTTCATTGTATTACAGTGAAAGTATGATTGATACAGCAAAAACGTAAGACATGCAAGCGGAGCATTTTCCAATAAAAGCAACAAAATTAGCATCAGACTTTTCTTCATGCGGTGGATTGCCTTTTGAATTTTTCAAGAAAAGTGCCGGTGTTCCTAAAAGCCAATATATTATTTCAAATCAGCTACTGACAACTGTGATTTGACTACCCAGGTTAGAAATCATACGATTTATTCATAAACATTTTCACTATAATAAGAAGTTAGAAAATATCTATCGTTCATTGAAGGTTTTACGACAACTAAGGTAAGTTTCGGCCACGATGATGTTTCACCATTAATGCACCGAAACTCCATAAATATTCATACATTGAATGCACCAATAACTACGAGAAAAACTGTGGTTCCGAAAGGACTTCCGAAGTCCCGCCTCTTGCCACGACTCACAGGGATTCCTGGTGAAATTACCTACAAAGCAGCATGACATAACCACCATCAGAAATTCAGGAATATGCAACATCTAAGGTACAGTTGTCCTAAATTGGCAAACGTGAACCAAGCTTTGCATAACTCTATTTTTCGCATCGGAGTCCGGATTAATACAGGTTTAAAAATAGGCAAACACTCCACAATTTTGAGTGCCACTTCATGGACTGCTAGCGAGGTGTTCAGTGATTGCATGTCCAGGAGCATCAGCTTACACCCTGCGGGTGCACACCACATGCCAGAGGAAGGGATGACTTTGGTCATTTCACCCAAAACCACCCGCACCTTTCTCTGCTCAAAGATGAGAGCGATTCCGTCTTCATATTCGGGAAAAAAGTTTACTTCAAATCCCACTTGAATTGAAGAATTTTGAAGATCTTCCAGCCTTCGTCTCACTATATCATCCATCAAAATTAGATAGCAACGGAGACAGCAGGAACACTTGAATGACAGCATTGCGTGTATGAAATCTTTGGTGAATGCTCTCATGCGCCCCCAAATGTGAGAATACGAAGAAGTGTTTATGTTCGGAAAACGTTAGAACATTCCAATTGGGGAAGGCGTGTTGACGAAAATGTTCGTTAGTAAATTTGGATTCGCCTGGGAATAACAAAATTATGGGTCTTTTATACGTATGGCGTTGTTCGGGCACCTGATGGGCTTTGCAAGCAAGAATCTCGCTTTCTGTTTTTGGACATTGGACCACGGGCCGCCATAATGCACTGAAGAAAAAGAGACGTCAAGCGTCCGGATACGATTTGAGTCAGGCTGATTCCCCTGTAATTACTGCACCTAATGCGGGCTCCCTTTTTATTATGGGTATTTCAGGGGTGGTGGCTTCGGAATTTCTTAGAATAGGCTCACATGACTCCCGTACAAACATCGTCCTCTCGTTTTCGCACCATCGTGCTGGTGAGTCCACAAAAAGGGGGCAGCACTGGACTCATCAACAGCGCATGCCCAATGTGTGTTCCACAAAATCCCGCAAAAACCGAAACGAGAAACAAAATGTGTCCAGCAGGTTTCCAGTTTCTGCGGCTCTACCTGAATGAGAAGTTCTTACTAGCCGGCCAATCGATCGACACAAGCAAGATATGCTACAGAGTCGTCGTTCGAAGAGTCGAGCGTTCCACTAACATCACTCAGGCGCATACATGTTCACTTGTTCAAATGCAAAAATCCGGCTGAGTCCAACGAAAGCTGGAGGATTAGTAATAGCCCGCTCGCCCCGCGTGTCAGATGTGTGGAGTTGAAATCCCGGCACGGCTATTGAATATGCCCTGCCGATGAGAACTAATAATTGGGAAACTCGCGGCCAACGCGCCCCTTCCATTGGTGTGGACTCACCAGGGCGATCGCGCAAGGACTGGAGGGCACTTTTCTAAACGAGAGTCATGTGATTATGTGTTCTATTTTGGGTAGTATTGCACATTTTCTCCAATGTTGTCTGGGAGCGATTTCTCTTCCTATATGGAAGCAAATAGATCAGACGGGCGCTGACAGAACACGCTTTAGGAGACCTCGTTTCTCTCCGCCGAAAGCAAAAACTTGGAAGACTGTGATCATAAGACTTCATTGCATAAATGCATTTCTCGTTCAGCACACAGGCAAAACAGTCATTCAACAATGTCCGTTGGTAACGAATCCAATCCAGTTTAACCACAATTTAGTCTCAGGTGCACAAATGTTTCCCAAATGTGCATCAACCAGGATATCCTAGCTTCTCCACACCATGGCACGGCATTAAGTTTTGATGGTATCAAAAATCCAATCAACTGGACCGTAAGGGGCAGGACAAACAAAGATTGGCTAAATTTGGCCCCCTTTCTCATCAAACGGTTAACTTTGGTTAAAGCAGTACTCAGATGATTTGAACTTTGGTTTTCCTCAAACTTTTTGATAGACGTGATACAGATTATAATCACACCTCTCAGAGCACCTTTGTTTGAACGGCATACGCAATCCACTTTGTAAACAAGGCAATAGAGGTTATTTTCATCGGAATGAAATTAGATGATCAGAGGTCATCTGGATTTCGGTCTGTTCATCCTCTTTCTTCACAAGCTGGCGGTTGAATAATACTCATAATTCGACTCTCTTGCAAATTATCGTTCCTGGTATTTATTTTCATCCCAATATTTGGCTCTATGTCAGCCAGCAACCCATCGATCAATTCGCATAGATCTCAATTACGCTGTAGTGAAATTTCAAAGGAAACGAGAACGGATTGCCGATAAGTGTAATTTGGAAGCTCGGTGGATCAAATGAATGCACAATTCTGGATCAGCTAAATCACTCAATTAGGCACTTACCTACTACACAGCAGTTCTCCGCATACCATATGATTATTTGAAGCCTACAGTTGAGGAATGCTGAGGGTGTCGTGAGTTCCGATTAAACATTACTCGAAAAGTATCAATAACGCTGGGTCATTTACTAGCTTTAACTGACAATATTGCTTTGGGAGTAAATGGAGGCAGCCTTCCGAAAATTTCCATTTAGAATAAGAACACAGTTTGGCTAACGAACAAGTTTTCGAAAAGCTCTTCTCCATTCGTATAATTGCAGATGTTAAGAGTATTCGACATACTTGAATGCGAATGGTATACATGAAGAGGAAATCGAGTGAGAGACGACATTGGCTACGTATATAAAAACAACTAGTTCAGGTCACCAATAGGGTGACTTGAGGTTTTCAGCGCGGGTAGTACACAGGGTGTATGTGTGGGGGTGTGTTGGACCATGGCAAGTACAACACAGGGACAAAGCGTCTATTCCGACAAAGGTTCGGGTCGCGTTGTTGTATGGCAAGATCTTCACCCACCGCGAGTGTGCATTGCTGTACTTATCTTGGTTGATTACCCGGCGCCTTGTAAAAAAGCGCGGGCTTCTGCTGGCTATCACGTTGTGTGCCTTGTCTGCTAGATGTTGTACTACTGAGACGGTTATCGTTCTCCTAGATCCAGAAGCTAGTCAGGATTGATTGTGTTCTTTCAGTCTTTGGCCGAGGTGTGTATTCGGGTGTCCGGTGTATTCCGCTGCACAGAAGCAAGAAATTGGGTACATTAACATATTTTACGAGTAGACGAGAGCTCTATATTTCAGAATAAAGGGACACAGGCGACTGTATGTGAACCATGTTCGGAGTTTTGCGACCGAGAAAACTTTCTTCAAACTGGTAAAAGTTTTTGTTAAGTATTTTGGCCGATATAACCCCCTAAGATGGGAGGATAAAGCAAAGAGTTTTTCCTCCAACTATGACGGTGACGATGCTTGGTATTAAACATGTATATGAACTCTATCAGGACGCTGCAGAAAGTTAGGACTTCCTATAACATCGCGCCCTCAGAGCATATTCCCTTCGCCCTGTCATTTCGGATATGGAAAAGCTTGCTTGCTTGCTAGCATTACTAAGGTTAGGCCAAAAAGGCCTTCCAACGCTTACATTCCTGTTGAAACTGACAGGCTTGTCATATAGTTTTGTTGAGTTTGATCTACTGCCATCTACACGCAAAGCTTATGTAGTGAGCAAATCTTACATTTCCCGATTCAATCTGGATAAAATAAACTTAGGTGCTTATAACAAAACTGAATGGGAAAAACGTAAAGGCTGAGCACAAAACATGCCTCCAAAATGATGGATACGTCATTACGACATTTGCGCACTGCACTAGAAAAAAATGCACGTGCTAATTCTCGGTCAGTATCCCCAATAACTGCAGCATCGATAAAACTAATAAAGAGGAATGATGCGTTTCCTACAAAACTAGACAACTTCGTCGCATTGAACGACCACTCAGTCCTAAGGCTACCTGTGCTCAGAAATCAGCGAAACGTACCTATGCAAATTTGGCGTCACTTGTGCATTCTATGGAGCATTCTCTCAAGGACTATGTACATTAAATAGGGATAGATTTGATATGGGATCCACGGTGCTACTCCTAAGTAAACTAGGTCCGAATCTGCTTCATGGCCAATGGAAACCAGCGAGTCCACAATTTCACGCAATACTGATGAAATTTTCATATGTATTTGCAACATTCGCTCAACTTCATCCCTCCGTAGAATTTTGCTGTCTTGTGTACGTCGGAGGTTCCCCTCTATATGTTCCCGCGCTATTGGTTTCCAAAAACGGTCTTTTGCACTTTCCTACTTCAATTCCTCATCAAATGCCAAATAGTATTCCGGTGTCCGGCTGGAGAAATTTATTAAATCCTCTCTTGCAACCACCCGCAATATCATTTTTCTTCGGCGCATTTTGTCTTTACGTATCTTCCAATTTAAGCCTTCTGCAAGGAATATCCTTTAATCTGGGCCATCCTGCTGACCGACACAATCTTTTTCCACCGTGAATTATCAACCCGTGTGTCATATAATATACGTCAATGCGTTGTATCAACTGCACGTTCATTTCGGTAGTGTGGTTACATACCTTCCTTCAGTTGCACCGATTATTCATTTAAGAACTGCAATAGATAGCGAGCAGTATTGATGGCTGCTATTCGCAGAACAGTTCAGATTGTAAGTTAAATTTTCCCAATATAGTCCAATGCCTCTGAACACATCTCGCTCGCTCGCTCTAGTATCAGACACTTTCATTTCCGACGTTCGGATTTCAGTTTGGTTAAGTACTACAAAAAACATATCAGTTTCTGTCGTTCAAGACGTATTAAAATCCAAACGTTAAACTTAGAATAAACGTAGCACCACAGTTATTTCGGTTGCACTCGTGAAACCGGGTCAGATGGAAACAAATTAATTTGAATGCGTAGCCATTTCAATGCCCCGATTTATATGCATGCTACGCCTTATACAAAATGCTATTTCACGGTATTATAACGGGCACATTCTCTTGAACAAATTTTTAACATAAATTTTTCAGTTGGTAATTTCATTTAAATTGGTCTGCGACAATATGCAAACCAGGAAGAAAAGCGAAGATGGTGTGAATCTCCAAATATGAGCGAATCCTAACCACAAAATCCAGTATTTACACACAAATGAATATGATCTCTCAGCTACTAAGAATCCGTAAGCAGATAAAATTGACTCATTTCGTTTTTCACATCATCGAACCCGTTTTCTCAAGGGCGTTATTGAGCAATTTCACGACGTTACCAAGTGCCTCAATCGTGGTTTACCATGCCTTCAGGTGATTTATGAAGTAATTACTTGATTTCGTACTGAGTGCCAATCAGTGTCACAACTCGAAGGATTTTCAATGTTCGTGACTTAATCGGTTGTTAATATTATTATGAGATTGCGTGAAAACTACGGCCTTGTTTACTTTCCTACATTTCAAGAATGCTAATCGCGTGATGACTAGTGCAACTGGCGCTGAGTGGTTACGTTCATCGATGGAAGCAATAAAGATCAATGGTGAATTTCCTATAAACCTAGAAAATTTTGTCGCATTAACGACCACTCCATCTTATGGCCACGTGTGCGCCAAAGTCAGCAAAACGTGGCTCTGTAAATTTGGCGTCACTTGTACATTCTATGCAGCATTCTATCAAGTACTATGTACACTACGGAGAGATAGAATCGATATAAGAATCCACGGTGGTACTGCTAACTAAACTACGTCCGAATTTACTTCATGCCCGCTGGAAACCAGTGCGTTTAGGATTAGATGCAGCACTGAATGACATTCCATTTGTATTAGCAACAATGAGCAAAATGTTCCCCTCTCTAGCCTCTTGGTTATTTGTCCGCTTTGGGTGTTTCATTATATATTTTCCCGCACTATTGGATTCCGAAAACGGCCATTTGTCTTTTATCGTACTTCATTTCATCTCCGAACACCAAATATTTTTTCGCTGCCCAGATGGAGAAAATCAATAAAACCATTGTTACAAAGGTCTACATGGACTAAATGTGTCTACACCCATTTTCAATTACATGTCTGTCTGCAAGGAATATTGTTTAATCTCGACCACATTGCTGACCGACACAGTCGTCTTTCACCGTGAATTATCAACCCGTGTTATCGTCCGTATGACAAAAGTCAATGCTTTGTATCAACCGCATGTTTATTTCTGCGGTGTGATCGCACAATTTGCTAGTGTTGCACTGATTTTCATCTAACATCTGAAACAGATTGTGAGCTGTACTGATTGCTGCTTTTCGAAGAACGGTCTAGACTGTATGTTGGATTTATAAAATATGGTTCAATGCCTCTAAACGCATCTCCCTTGCTCGCTAGCTCAACTAGCTGTCAATTTCATGTCTGACGTTCTTATATCAGTTTGATTTAGAAGTACAAACCACTTATCGGGTTCTGTCATTCATGACTTCAAAACATTCAAAAGGTTCACTCAACATTATCGTACACCCTCAGTCCTTCTCAGCTGCACTAATGCAGTCGGGTCAGATGGAAATATATTCATCCGAATTTGCAGCTAATTCGATGGCGCGATATATGTGACTGCTACGCCTAATAAAACTGCATACTTCAGTGTGTTCTTACGGGTACCGTCTTGTCTAAATGGAGAAACTTTGAGGGAAAATTCTTGAATTGCAAAACTCATTAAAGCTGTTCTGCACCAATATGCAAAAGCGGACGTTAGGCGATAGCAATGTAACAGATTAGAACGTCGAACTCAATGTTTGTGTGAATCTCGAAATGACAGCGAAACGTGAATAAGCACCACATTCAGAATTTACACTCAAATGAATTTGTGCACTCAGCTGGCATTTCGTGACTCATTCGTGATTTTCATATCGTCAAAACGGTTATTCCTAAGGCGTCATTGAGCACTTTCACGACGTTAGCAAGTGCCTCAATCGTGGTTTACCGTGCCTTCAAGTGATTTATGAAGTACTTACTTGATTTCGTACTGAGTGCCAATCAGTGTCAACACTCAGATGAATTTCAATGTTGATGACTGAATCTGTTGTTAATATTAGTAGCATTAATTATGAGATTGCGTGAAAACTACGGCCTTGTTTATCGTCCTACATTTCAAGAATGCTAATGGCGTGATGACTAGTGCAACTGGCGCTGAG
>CM030375.1:28304113-28361979 GCA_003604175.2 Clonorchis sinensis
GAAATTATTAGAAACTAGTAGTTTCTCAAATGTTCTCATTTGTCGAATCCGAACTATACCAGTACTGTAAGGGTACGGATATTCACCACTTTACAGAAAAAAGCAACTTGCATCAACTTAACATGTTTACCTTGGCAATATTTAACAGTGTGGATTCGACGTGTAGTGCGAATTCTCATCGCTGAGGCCTTCATGTCAATTCTCATTCGGCTGAGAAAACTGGTTCAACACTGCCTTTCGGAATGTTGATGGTGAGAGTGGGTCGGTTTTCCTCCCCGGCCTAGTGGCCCCGTCCTGTAGGATTGCAGCATGATTTCTCAGAATTTGTGGTGAATGAGAGGAAACTTTGATTGACATCGTCAGTGCACTGACGAAAATAGTTTCAGAAGGAAATGGAATCTAATCGCCGAGTTCGAAGCCAGGTGGCGGAGGGAGCCGCGGCCAGGTCTTCCTTCTAAACCATTCAAATCAGTTCTCATCTGAAAGTCATGACAAAAATCCAGAAAACTCTAGACACAAATTAGTTGGCTTTAACCGTACAGGAGCCATAACTTTATCTGACTCGCGAGGTGTCGTCTTGTTTAGCCAGTCTAATTAAATGAAGCATACTCTCTCGCAAACTGTCATAGTTAGGCACATACCCCTGGTACTTCGAGGTAAAATGCATCCTATTTGTAGTTTCCCCTTGGCTTCTGAGTGAGACCAAATCAACAAGCGTGCACACTCCAATGCATATCCAAATATCCCCATTTAATGTTGGTTGGCAGGTCGGAATTTAGAGAAGTTCATGCAAACTACTGTAGTAAACTTGCATGGATGCCTATGAATTCCGACATCTGAGGAATTTCCGATTAGAAATAATGCCTCTTTCTTTTTTGTGAAAAAATGAAAATCTGTTTGCGGGCCGTATGAAATAAATCTAGAAGGCGGCTCTTTCTTAGAATGCGTCGTTCCGAGGATAAACTGTATCAACTCTAATATATGCCTACTTGAAAACGGCCACAAATCTAAATAATCTGACCCCTTACATGTGAATGGGATCACGTATAATATTTTGTTTTATCATAATCTTGTTGATTTCATTTAAACATTAGATGTTTTGTGTGACTGGTTCAAGCGGAGAGCACGTAGACCTGTTCACTTGTGGACAAAAACGGAAAGAATGGGTGTTATCTGTCATATGATTTGATTTGGGTACTTGAAGAAAAAAACATGGGCGCTGGTTATATTCACGAGGAGGCGAACCTTTAACTACATCAGTGTAAGGCAGACAGTGTTTACATTCTGGGAAAACACAAAATTATGCTAGCCCTCATTAGGATGCATCCACTGAATTTGACACAGTTACCAATGGGGATTCTACATGACCAATGATCAAAGCGGTTGGATAACCGCCCAGTATGGTAATTGCTCACGTGGCTGTTGTTCTCTTTCCCAAGCGTCGCAATTGTTGTTATTGTTCTCTTATAAGTTGTTCTCTTATAAGGTTTTGAAACAAATATGGTCAAAAATGTTGTCTTTCTAGTTGGCTCAGTAGTTGAATTTCAACCCTCTCGACGTATATATATATATATATATATATATACGTTCCAGGTAATCTCCCAGTGGTTCCTTGGTCATTCAGAGCTGCCAACTCACGTTTACTTCAACAGCGAATCGGGTGAATGTGAAATTTTCCATTATTGTGGATATAGTGGGAATGCCAACAGATTTGGCGATATCGAAAAATGTGAAGAAACAATTTTGGAATACCTGCTTCTAAACACGGGTTTCACTTAAAATATATCTAGGAGGTAATACATCCGAAACTTTTATGTTGTCCTACCCTGCTAGGTAATATTGAGGAAACTCTGCGTCCGTCTAATACCGCGCTGAACGTAGCCGAACTGGTGCACAGTTGCTCTGCTTACTGAGGGAACTAGTGAACTCCTGGCATTCCACACAGACATAAACTGTGGGCATGCAACTTCCTTCAGCCGCAGAAATGTCCGAGTTTATATTTCTACCCATGCGTCATCGTCCTCCTGGTCTTAACGACCTTCATTCTGCACTGTTCAGTGATGGCATTGAATTGAATGGCCTGGGGCGAATGTCAGTATCAGTCATCCGCATTTGAGATTCTAACTGAAAGGCACACAGTGTGCGTCTGGTTCACACGGGCAAGACTGGAGTCCCTAGTGCGATAAAAGTCTGGCGTAAATACCGTAATCCGGAAAACCTCAATAGTGTTCGACAAATGGGATCTCGCACTTGCTTTTGCGAATTTAAGTCTTAATAATTGTTAGAATATGACCACAGACCATGAGGTGTATTTAAGTCAAGAAGTGGAATTACAGTAAAATACAGAATGATAAATTACCTGTTGCGTCCGATAAATAAAGATATGAATCGGGGACGTTTCTTCTACCGGTATCTTACGTTGTATGCCTCTTCTACGTATACTGTGTAACGGTGGATACTACTGATGAGGCATGTGAGTAGCACGTCTTCTCGTAAATCCGCTTTGCGTCTCTTGAAAAGTGAGATCTCTTATGGAATTTGTGGAGTCTCTTTGTAGCATTTGCTTGCAGTTGAGTAGCAGTCAATGAATATTCAGAGAAAGTTCAGGAAGACGCGTTCAAGGAGAAGGGGGATATTCAGTTTTGTAAACGAGATGCAAATGAGAGTTTTGCTTCCCTGTTCAATAGTCTGTAACTGTTCAGTTGGCGTTATCAGATAGGTAACTCCGCAGCGAAGGCCTTCTTCCTTTCACTGGTATCTCGAACTGGCCTTCAGTCGGGTGGACCTAAAATTGTTTGATGAGAGTACCAGCCGATTGTCAAATGTTTTGTCACCATCCTAGGAGAAGTCGTCGGTGTGTGTATCTATAGGAAACTTGTTTCTTCTCACCTGCGCGCATATGGTTATTAGTCCTCTTGCGTGATTGTTTCCTTAAACGGGATGATGCCAGTGTTTGATTGGTCAACTCGCGACCAGCGTAGCATTGTAGTCTACTTACCTACGACCTTCCCGCTCATCTATCCACCCTACAGCTATAAAACCTGTTTCTTGTCCCCTTTGGTCCATTTGCGGTGCATTTATATATTTGACTGTGCTATGCACAGCTTTCATTTTGCTAGGTCACGATTAGTTGTTTGGTTTGCTAATCCTTTTCCTCCTTGCTGTTTCGAATTGCCCAGATTGGCCTAGTTGACATGTTTACGACCTTTTATTCTTTGGACTTGTACAGCTGAAAGTTCATTTGTCCTCAGAAGCTCATGAACGGAGATGATCTCGGTGTGCTCAATTATTGCTGCACCTTTGGTTACCACGCCTTCAACAAATCTCCCACCTATTTTGCTACCGATTGGCCAAATACGTTGAAAGTTTTGCAGATGGTCTTGTATTTTTCCCGTTCTTGTTTACGAAGACGAGTTGCATGTCTTCATGCAGATGCAATGTGTCATTTTCACGATTTGCTCATCGTAAAATGCACGAAAGTGTATTGTTTAGCGAACAATATGATGAAAAGTAAGCTTAGATTCAATTGCGTGTTCCGATCTTATCGATGACTTTAGCGCAGATTTTGCTTGTTCAAGCAGACAACATGAACAATTTGATGAGCAAACCCCTGAGTAACCTATCTAACACAAGCATAAATAACCTAGAGAAAAAGGGTGCGACGTAATGTCTTGATTATTTGAGTGTGATCAGGTACATCAGGTTGCTGAAAACTCTTCAGCAGCCTACGACCAGTTTCACCCTTCTTGAGGCTCCTCAGGTAGGCACAGTTCCGAGTTTGATTGATTTCAAAAAATATACTCGGTTGAAAATCAATTTGGTTTTCACGAAATAATCGGAGAACTGTCCGTTCCAAATGTATAGGCCGCGTAGCTGGGCTTGGCACATTACAATCCATGATTGCCACATATCTCGCAGTGTGACTGACGTCAATCTGGCTTAGGTGCACGCGGTAATTGTAGACTAAGACCCACGCTACACTACAGCGCCTGAACTCTGAAACATGCAACCTGTGATGATCATCAGATATTAGAGGGTGTTTCTGAGATTATCAATGATTTGGCATATTCTGACAACCTATCATCTACCGGCATTTTGTCCTCAAAACGGCTTTCACACATATGCTACCAGATTTCGAAAACCCCTGCTTAATTGTAATTGATACGATAACATTTGTAAACGCAGAACATAATTTGCAGTGGAACGTATCTGATGCACGCTTGCTGTTATAACTCATAGAAAACAAAGTCCGGAACCAGTAGCATAGTCAACTACCTTGTAGCTTACTGGCGGCAAGGAAAGGGGTGCCTTTTGGTGATCTGAGAATGTTAATTTTGTGACCATTATGAAGACTGACATTTCGCCCCCAGGTCCTGCTGGGAAATTCCCTCAAATAGGAAATCAGAGCAAACGCTAACTTTTCGATTTCACACTAACTGCTCTCTACTGACGAGAATGAGCGTGATAGATAAATGGCGAAAATATTTACCTGCTTGTAGTTTGATGTAGAAGGTCCACACCGGCATCATGTTGTGAGGCGTCCGTTATTACTGTGATTGGGAGATCGCGGCCGCAATAGATTAACAACAATGGTCAAGTTCACCCAAAGGTTAGAGCGAGAATTTGCTGACCGGATATACATGGTTAAAACCCGACTTCAACATCTCGTCATCTCGCGTCTAGGCTTGGACAACCTGGCATTGTCCCAGCCACTATGCTTCATCCGGATGGCATGGCGGCTACGCAGAAAAAGCGGAACGATTATTATCATTCTCTTATAATAACAACAGATTCGATTTGGTCCATGTGAAGGATTGTCAGACGTTCTCGCAGCCAGTTGCTTGCCACGTCTTCCGCCAGTAAGGTATTCAAGGTATCGGAGCTGCGTGAATTTCCGTGACACCGAAATTAAGGGAAATCCTAGCAGGATCCCGATGTGATGTGGCGCAACACGCATGCAATGCCCAACTTGTTTAAATCCACCCAAAAACGAAAGCGACGAGGAGAATTTTTTTATAGTCGCAGTGTGGATTGATGGAACTCACGGTTTTGATTGGGCCGCACGTCCCTACAACTCGATGTTTTGACTTATTCAGCAGCATAACAATTCTTTATATCTATCCAGCATTCACTCGGTTACAGGCACATGCCGCATTGTAAGGTTGTTTTGCGGCTGTTTTGAACAAAACGCCACCTGGAAATTTATGGGTTTCTCACAGAATTTGCACGATATTTGTACTGAATGCTGGAGTTCGATGTGATAAGATAATATCCTAGTTTCGCTAGCTAGCCGGTGATATAATGCAGAAGGAGAATACCTCGGAAATTGTTGTATTTATTGTCATAAAATCTCAGCTTCTCTAAGGTGTTATCGACAAGGTACACATGACAGTTCTTTGCATACCATATGAATACCAGAAGCCTACAGTTGAAAACTATGAGTTCTGTTCATCTGTTCTAGCCGAGTCAAGCGAACCAATGAATTTTGGATGGAATTTCAGCCTTATCTGTGTAATTTGATAATGGTGTCGTGGGTTCCTGTATATGTTTCTCAGATTGCCCGAAAATTGAGACATATCAATGGATCCTTCAGTGACAATATGGCTTTGTAGGAAAAAGATGGGGCGATCTCCGGTGCAACTTATCAGCATAATTGAGGCTAGTTATTCGAACGAGTAGACAACATGGATCTTCGAATACTGGACTAGGCTTTCGACGCAAGATGAAAGTTAAGTTGTCAGTAGATGGGCCGATTTTCTGAAGGGGATTATGTGAACTTTAGGTTTTCCCCACACATATGATACGAAATGTTATTAGAGTATGCATCAAGATTTATTATCACACCCCAACTTGCGATGGTCGGTTCCCGTTTAGCAGAATTCCTCATGGCTTAGATTCACCCTGGATCGGTAGAATCTATCTACTATTGATCATGAACACAAGACGGCCTGAAGTCATTCAGATACACGATTGTTTTGCTAAAAATTTAGCAGACCACATCCAACCGCGTTGATCTCAAAAGACCTACCGAGAAACCCGACTGGAAACCGAGAGTTACCGCGAACCTGGAGTATTTTTCTGCTGTTCAACAGGCGCAAAATCTACTGAGCTCGATGAACGCAGCCGACAATGTCTCCATCAAACGATTTTTCCAGCCATTACACATATTTAACGCTCAACGATTTCTTCTGACAAATGACATCTGTCAGTCACAATGAAAAGACAAGGCATTTTGTTATACAAATTATCTCACATCCACTACCGAGTATGTGGTGTACAAATTACCAAATCCCTTGAGTGAATCCAAGGTCATCGAAATCTAACAAAGAAAGGATAATAAAGGGCGGGAGCTAGAAATTCGAATGTTGCTGGTCTCTGTGGACCCCTATAAGGAAACGTGTGATCCTGTGGGTTATCACCTTGCACAACAGCGTGCATTCCTTCAGAAGAAGTATGGCTTAACTCAAAACGTCTTACCAGAATATTCCGATACTCAGTCAGTAAGGTGAATGTTCTTGGATTAACTGAAGAATCTACAAGTCGGATAAGCAAAGGATTCTATGATATCGTGTCCGTGAATCTCACTTCAGCCGTCGAAACTGCACGCTGTTGAATAATCCTTGAGTTCCATAGACATTCCTAAAGGAGGAAACATTGTGCTAGTTGCTTTGCTTAGCCATGCTTAACCATATTATGAACTCAACAGAAAGTATTTTGACTACATAGTCTCGAAAACATAGCGACTAAATCACCGCTGGACGGATGTCATCGCCACTATCCGGATACCCATCAGCAGTTGCAAGGCCAAAGATAGAGTGAGTGGTAATCAAAACAACAGCATCATTTCAAAGTTATGGATCCGTTAAGTGGACGGTAACTTTTTCATAATTAATGGACAAACAAATGAACCACAATTTTCGGGATATTTCGTTCATCATGGCTGACGGAAGCGGCTGAATCCCTACAGACATCTGTTTGCATCTTCGTTTCATTGCAGTAACCCTTTCAAGCTGCTGGCACGTGATCCTAATCGAAATTGTTGACATCCCCGTCGTTTTTATTACTCGCATCAGTCCACGTTTAGATATTGTGGATGGAGTGTTTTACACAATTGTGCAGAAAAGTGCAATTACTTCCAGGCATATTACCACAGCTGGAAGTCTACCTTGCATACTAGCTGCGTACGCAGCCAACGCGTGTCATTTGGATTCATCTACCGGAATTCTATCGGTGGACATCAAGCACCGGCTCTTCAGCATGCTGTGATTTCCGTTTTGTGAGATCGGTAAGCGGCACATCTCCAAGAAGATTGGCTGCATCGAAAATTTTGAACTGTCTATGCCATCTTAGATGTTGCAGCGATTAGTGCGGGCAAACCCACACACGTTAGTGAACTTGTAAGTGCTAAGACCAATTCAACTACTTTTTTCAACGGTTCATGTTTGCTGGCGCTTTGCTCAACTGAGTACATGTTAAGACCAACCAAGCCAAACGAATGGGAGTGTCCCTTGTTTTTAATAAGCCTCATAATTGTGCAACATCAGAAGGCGCTTGTTCCGCCAGGCCTTATTTTAACGCAGCGCATTGGATGCAATACGTTGAGAACCTTAATCGATTTCTGGTGTTATGGTTAGGCGATGTGAAGCACCGTGAGCAGTCACATTAGCAGAAAGTTAACGCAGCATCGTAAACAGTGTATCATATATATGTATAACATATACGAATCACAATAATGCTGTGACCATAAAACTTTGCCTCCCAGCAAAAACAAAGTCGGCTGCCTTATTTTGACTGTACAAATGATTCACAAAACACGTAATAACACAAGAAAATTTCATGTTATCTTTACTTGGAGAACAAACGAAATTAGAATGTGGATACCCGAAAATACAGGGCGGCGTTTTAACAAAAATGACCGTACATAATTTCATCTGACTAAACAAGCACACATGCTCCTATTATACTCTAGTGGTAAATGATAGCATTGGGAATCAACTGGGTGATTTTGCAAATATGAAAAATTTGGAATCTACCCACTTTATTGGATGAATTGATTCGCTCAGCTACTACGATTTTAATTACTGTACTCGGTAATTGCATATGTTGTTGATCATGAAGTGTTCCATCTTTTCAATTTAATACGAACGTGTTCAAGTACACAGTTGATTCCATGAAAAGGGGAATAAAAACTGTCAACACTCAAATGATTGATAATGTTAATAACTGATTCGATTAAGAACCACTGACACTGATTCTAACGAAATGTGAGTAGTGTTGCCCCATTCATCTTCGTATACCTCAGAAACGGTGAAACATTCGTAATTAATAAAAATGTCGGTGAGCGCATATCTCTGTTGCAATGCGAATACATTTGAACTTGAAACGATATTTTCTATTCCTCTTTACGTTTGCTTTAAAATGATGTATCTTGGAAGAAACATTATATTTTCTTAAGCAAACATTTTGCCGAGGAAAACATTTGTTCCCCAACTACCCATAGATCCAAAGCAATTTCATCATTGCAATGCACAGAACGCTTTTACCAATTGAGAATGTTGTAATTTTGAATGTTAGCCTTTCTCTGAAAGGAAAATTGAATAAAATGTGGGTTGCCACGCCCGAGCTAGAGTACTATCATTCAGTTGCGTACTGCCCTGTCGGAAATCAAGATCTGGCGTGAAGGAAACATGATTCTCCTAATATGGGTTCAAATTCGTACAACACTGAACTCTTTTTCTGACAGGAAATATATGCACAATGCATTTGGTGTAAAAGGGCTGCAATGTACGTATGCTTCCCGAATTTTAGAAGTTGTATATGTCGGAGAGGTCAAGACAATCGTCATTTCACTGCAAACTACAGAAATTTCACCGCTGGAAAGTCGTTCCTCTGGACTTGACGGGAATCTACCAACGTATTTCTATTCAGAGCTAGGCTAGAAGTACTCGCACTGAATGGGAAAATAAGAACTTGTGATTAGCAATGGGGGCAGGTTTGAATACTTTTAGGTAAGTTATGTGGCCTACACGTGTGAATAAAGTTGGTGCATCAGATCAGTCCGTGGAACCCTCCCGAAGTAAATATAAATCTGATTCAGGGTGTATGTAGCCGAATAACTATGGTGCTGAACTCGTCTCACTATTTACGCATCACTTTTTGATCTTTTCTCAATAACACAGCAACCGCTCCCCAGCATATATATATTCATGAGTGATAATTCGACTACTGATCGGAATGCGTCAGACTCCAATATAGACCGGCAAACATGTCATCGATAATTAACCATATCTAGGTAGTCTAGGTGAACTTTCGTCGGTGTCTAGTTCAAGTATAGATAAAATGTCAGCGGACAGAATTCTACAGAGCATTTTATTAAATAAAACGTCGGTAAGTCCACGCTTCTGTGTAGAATTAAGCGGCTGGTTGATGAGGGAGCTAATGGTATACGAACATCTTGTCATGTAGGTACTTTCCAGCCTCGTAGATTCTGACTCATAGATATTCTGATGATATATATAAAGACGTTAAGGGTAAATAAATAACCAAATCTTTACTCCCTAGAAGCTTATTCATGCGCGCCTAAGCCATCTGATATACATTTTCCACAAATTCAACTTGCACGATGATTTCACCATTGATAAACCTAACCATTTTGAGGTTATGTCCGATACGGGATGGGTGACACTTGTTAATGCAAACGTAATCTGGCCGGGAACACAGGCACAGTAACTGACTACAATACTGCAAACTATATAGCAGTTTGTATCTGACTCCGCCTTGTACTTTTCATGGCGAGTGTGCAAAATAAATCCATCCCCCAAATTTGTTTTTCTCTCTGGCTCATTCGAAATTCCGCAACTAAAGGCAAGCCTGAATTAGGAGTTTGCAATTATGTGCATATGGCAGCTAAGCAATAGGCACACCATTGAAAAGGCAGAAGGCCTTCGCTGCGGAGATTTTTTATTAGAGAAACACCAACTTAAGAGTTACAGACTATTGGACAGGGGAGCACAACTCTCATATGCATCTTGTTTACAGAACGGAATATCCACCTTATCCTTGAACGCGTCCTCCTGAACTTTCCGGGATATTCATTGACTGTTACTCAAATGCAAGCAAATGTTACAAAGCGACTCCACAAATTCCGTAACAGATCTCGCTTTCCAAGAGACGCGAAGCGGATTTACGAGAAAACATACTACTCGCATGCCTCACCTGTATTATACGCCGTTGCACCATTAGACGTCGGTTCTGTCCTTCATATAGGAAGCAAGTAGCATTGATTGTGAAAACCGTAAAGTTGCTTCGTTTGAAAGCAAGGCCAGTGAAAGCGAAATGTACTACACTTTACTAAGTATTTGAAATTACTCTTTGAGTCTTCTGAGGGAGGTGAGTCGCAGCAAATATCCATTGGGCTGACACAAAGTATTTGGAGGATATAGTGTGTCCTTGTCTTTGCTGATCAGGTATATGCAATGGCTTTGGAATCTACTGCTCAATCATGATATTCTCACTGGCTCGAAATTTAGATCCCGCAAGCTTGATCTCTTCACTGGTAGTAACGCATGCTCCGCACACCTGTCCCAACGGCGCTATAACGTTTTGGTAAAATGTAGGTTGCACTCCCATCAAACTAAGTTTGCTTGGGGCTACAGGAAATGTACCTCCAAATCGTCACACTTTCTTGCAGTAGCTGCGGTGCGGTGCATATACGGCAAGTTCTGTTGAGTCCAACATACTTCGAGCTTAAACAGATGCGGACCTCCAGGCGTTAAACAACCAGAACTAATCCGGTTAAGCTCTGTTGCATTCCGTAGAACTCCTGTTTTGAGGTGATATAGCCCCGCTTACCTTTGTGTATTTGTGGCTGAAATGCTCCGGTAAATTTGCGATATATGAATATATATGCGCAAGTATGCAGATACTAACTCCACGTTTTCCACTGCCTTTGGTGGCCAAATTACACAAGCCACTATGTGTACGTTAACTAGATAACCTTACTTTTCATGTAGCACCGAAGGTGTGATAAACGTCGTTCCATTCAGTGGATTTTCCTTGCTTTCTTAGCAATTCCGGATGAGTTCCGGATGTCTCCAAAATGCATACAAATCTGCAGTCTTCCAAGTCGGTTGAGTAAATGCATTATATAGATGAAGGAGAAGGAAAATCGTTGATGCAACGACAGTTATTATGCACCTAGGAGCAATGCCATACGAGAATTCCTATTAGGGTTATTCCGCGCCAAGTCGTCGTACTGCTCAGCTCTGAGTACCACTCGTGAGGACTGCAGGCCACCGGTGTGTCCACTGAATCCTACATTGCTTTCAAGAAATACATTAATTTGTAAATCAATTTGCTTTTTGCGAGAGACTCACCTGGGACCCAGCTGAATCTCCAGTTTGTGATGTTTTCATGCATTGTTTTGTTTTGTTGTTATGGCTATTGAGTCAGTACTAACCACTTCAATAAAACTTGCCGGTTGGCCTGAGAACTTCACCCCTTGTTTTTCCGCTGTTATCAGAATTTCGGTGGTACAAAACATTGGACAGAATAAAAAGCGTTACAAATTGAGAGTCACTGAAATAGTTCTCCTTTGAAGCCCCAAGCAATGAGTGGGGTTACAAAACATTTATAATCTTCGATAATTTCTCAGTGGTACGCTGCATTAAGTGGCCAAATACAGTAGAAATGACTGCAATACAAAACAGTCGGCTTCCGTCCGTATAAAATTTGACTGGATCGGCGAGTAGCGAAATGAGTTAGGCAGGCCGAGATTGGGCCATTTCACCATCAAAAGCAAAGGGTTGTATTAGCAAAGTAATGTTCCATAGTCGTTTATTCTGAAGAAACTATGAGATAAATGTAGACAATCCTTGAGCTTTTTCGTTACATGTTGAGTTTCAACGGTCAAAGTGCGTGTTCGGCATCACAAGTCCGCCATTACATAAACTTTCTATCATTCTTCTCCAGATAACTGCAGGTTTTCATAACAAAGGTCGTATGCAGGGCTTCTACACTACGATACTCCTCCATTAAAACAAGCTCACTTATTTGCCGCAGCATAAATGTTTTCCTTTTCATACGATTCCTGAAGAGGCAGGAGGCTCATTTACCTGCTAAAATGGCCTACCGCTATACCTAACTATCACACTGAAGTTGGAGCTTATACCAATATAGAAGGTTTGCCTATACAGAAGTAAAGAATTTCAGATGGCCAACGCACTCTAAGTAATTTATCAGAAAAAACATTTGCATTGGTCCCAAATAAACGCAGATTGCTAATAAAAAAAGCAAAACGACAGACGGTTTCATTTGATATTTTCAAGATAGCAAGTTCGTTTTGGGAATGTGATACTATATGTTACCCTAGTCGAATTCATCGGAATACGAAGAAGTAAAACAATACGCGACGTGAACAATTCCCCAGTTTTCTTCGTTTGAGCGCGTAAAAAAGAGGTGTGTACGCAACTCAAACATAGAAGCAAAAACGCGTCGGGTTAAACAAAGAACCAAGCTCATAATATCGTCGACCAGGAACAGGTTGATCGAGTGCATTTTGCGCACAAAATATCCGTGCTTCATCTTAGAGAAAGAGCTTCCGACAATGCCCAGTCATGCGGATTAAATTCCGGTCTCGGAATAGTGTTTGAAGGCCGTATTTGTGTCCACTTTTCCACAGAGTGCTTTGCTATCAAGAGTCTTGAGACATTTTTATCGGTTTAGCTCTTTCGGTTCTATTGTACTCCTCAGCCATTGTGAGATGTGTTCAGCGGTCACTTTTTCTACTTAACTCGGAAATCTTCCGGAAAACTGGGCCGGCTTCTTAATTTTTGTGTAGTGTGACCATGGAAGTTGTTCCTCTTCCCAATTTGTATTTAAAATTGCATGCTCCAAATATGTAACAAAAGATATCAGAGTCACTTTTTGCCCACACAAGGGTTTTTCCAAATAATACGAACTGAATTTATTCCGTGCTTCAAAACATTTGCTGGCAGAATAAAATAAAATCCCTTTGGGGGCCTTATACTATACCAACACTTACAGAGCTTCGTTTGAAAGCGTTTCAGTTGGTCTTTGTTTGATATCGGCGACCCGATCCAAAGCGAAAAATTCTGCATACAAACCCAATCTCTAGGTTGTCGTAAGTTTTTCCAATAATCTGTAAAGATATCAATATCCTACAGGTGCGTGCTCAAAAGACGAGGACAGTGCATTCGATCAGCTGCATTACCTAAAATCTTCTGATATTCCGCTGTGTTTTGATACTTTATTCCTCGCACTGGCGATATAACTCACTATATAACAGAATATGTGTCCAAAATTTCATTTCATTTTGCTCAGGCATGCATAGATGTACAGCATTAAGATAATTGGGGGTAGCATTCGGAAACCTTCAAGGATAGGCTTATATCTTCGTAGGTCAATTCGATCTATGTGTGCCGGCGTGAAAAACAAGCGATCTACACGACAGACCGTCAACGAACTGAATGGCAGAAGAGTATCCGGCACCATGGACGCCAAATTCTGATGAACTTTCTGGCTGCACTTGCTTTAACGATGCTAGCCAAATTTCCTATATTTGTTCAAACTCCGCCTATATACAAACCAGTGGAGATTTAGTTTTCGCCGTCATCTGAACGTGCAATGAGTTACGCTTTTAAACGGAGGCAGTTATATCTGGCATTACAAGGAGCAGCAACTTTGGTGCTGCAGTTCTGATAGCCCTAGCCCGTAGAGAAAGCTACCGATACATTTCCACCTACAGTAATTCGCCTTCACATTCTGAGGGTAATGTAGCCACATAGTTTGGCTGCTAGATTTTCTTACACTGCACGTTTCTAGCACCATGGGGTCTCATGATATCCGCTAGCTTTCCTTATACGAGTTGCGCGAAAATTCACCAAAAACCGGACAATTTGTTGCAAAATTTGGGTTTACTAATTCTTTCCAGCGTTTTTGATTTAATTTTCTAATTTTTCAATTTTAATGCAGGATTTTCAATGTAAACAGAATCCTGCGTCAAACGGTGAATTAAATGCAAGCTTGCTACATACGGTTTTAAGTTTAGTAATGAATTTCATAGCTACAGTCCTGAGCTGAGTTAGACGCCGAATTATTATGTTTTACTCGGTAAGCTGGGTCGTCTTCAGACAGTGGCGCGTTGGGAACAACTATGCATACACCTTACAAATATCTCAGCATGGATAGTGTGGATTCTATTCGATTATAATCGGTTGGACTCTAAAAGAGCTAACTAATAAGCCGTGAACATATCGGCTGGCGTCTTCTCTGTTCCTGCCTGACCATAAGCAACTTGGCAGTATCTCACCTCTTGTGAATCCTTCAGGTAGCATGGTGGGGTTCACCGGATTTGTGTTACAGAAGAAGAAATGTATTCGACTGCAGTAGTGTAAATTCAACTGTATGGTTAAATCTGCTAACCATTGTAATCCCCTTTTGGACTCGTTGTTTAAGCGAATCGTCAGTGGTATTTGGTCTGTTCAGTCGAAAATAAGCTGATAGAGATAAGCAGTTCAAACTACCAGCATATTGTCTTCTACTCACCAAGGATTCGGCACAAAAGTATATTCTGTGCTAATTCTATTTTCAATGCAAACGAAGTTACTGAGTATTCATATTTTGGGTCGAGAATCCTCCGGGAATGCGTAGTAGCGGACCCCAAACCTAACTGTACTATTAGGCATCCCGCGCGACCGGTCTCTGGAAACCTCCTTTGAGCGGAACCTTCGAGAATCAGAAGGGCGTGACCATCTCAAATAAAGAAGAAACCCTCGACCGTGGGACCAAATACTTCAAACAGCAATTATCATGTCCACCAGGTCACAATCCTCTGGAGCTCACAAATGACGTAGAACCCTGGCCGATGAACGTGGAACCCCCTTTCGTCTCGGAGGTTTATGACTGCATATTTTGTCTCAATCGCCACGAAGCTTCATTTCCAGGCGATATTTTAACCACATTGTTCAAAGACGGGGGTAGAGTCCTCAGTCAACAATTGTTTGATCTGTTTGCCTGCACTTGGGGAAAGGAGACTCTCCTGGAAAACTAAGCAGAGGCCGGGATAGTACCCGTTTCCAAAAAACAAAGTCTTAGTGAGTGTGGTGTAAACAGAGGGATCAGCTTGATCCCCGTCAAGCTGCCCCCTGATCCCCCCTGCGTAACGACACTGCGGAAGCCACTTGTGCTTCTTGCTTTGTAGCGGCTCATAAAGCACTGACGCGATAGCAGCAAGAGGAGTTTCGGCTAGCAGGGGGTGCGTTGACCACATCTTCACACTCCATCAGGTGCTAGGACAACACTAGTGTTGGTTATTAATGTATTAGTATTATTAGTAATATTAGTATTAGTAGTATACTGTTTTAGTATTATTCGATTTCCAAGTCGCACTCGAATCTGTTGACTGGGATGTTCTTCTTGAGAGGCTTGTCCATCAAGGAATGCCCCGGACGTTTGTGAACGTAATATGCTCTTTGTATTCTCAGATTTCCGGGATTGTGGAAATATACGGAGAGCTCTCCAAAAGCTTCCGTGTACAAATCAATGAGCCACAGGGGTGCAAAATTTGTCCATTCTTATTTAATTTAGTGATCGATGAGATAATGAGACAAACCCTGGGATGTCTTCAAAACTCCGGTGTTTAAATGGCTTCTGACGAAAACCTTGTCAAACTGGAATATGTAGGCAATATCGTTCTTGACTTGAAAGACAAGAAGAACGCGCACGTGTTTTTTGATGAACTGACCAAAATCATCCAGTATTTTGGGGGTACACTTTGCACCCACAAAGTTTATGGCCACGTTCGTGTACATGCGGTCACTAAACATGCGACTTATATTTCACAAGGGAGCACTGGTTGCCGTGAAACGATTTGCGCATTTTGAAAGTTGTGTTCGTCCTGATTATAGTGTGGTCGATGAGGTCATTGGACTAATCTGTAAGGCTCAGGTCACGTTCGCTAAGTTGAGACATCTATGGCGTCAACGTGGATCTGGATCTGAAGGGACGTGTGCATCAAACTAAAGTACGGGCTGTTTGGTTGTATGGCTGTGAGACTTCGCCCGTTTAAGCTGCGGAACACAGACATCTCCATGTGTTCGACAATTGTTGTCTTAGGACGGTGGGTTGGCCTCGGAATCCGTAAGGAGGCAATTATAGAACGAGACTTCGGTTGTACAACGGGGATTTTCATTAAAAATGTATCCAGCAACAGGAGCTGCTGGGTCATGTGCTGTGTAGGCCTGAAAATTGTTTGCCGAGGAGATTGCTGTTATTCATGCCCAACTCAAAGTGGCCGAAGCAGAGAAGTGGCCAACCCTTGACCTGGCCGACATATATGAAGGAGATTGCGAAACATCTGGGTGCTGTCAGTGCTACGAGCCTTCCAGCATTGGGACCGCGTGATCCTCACTGCGCCTGGTTAGAGACGCTACAAGATATAAATCATTGTACTTTGGTAGGGATAATTCACTTTTTCGTCCGCCTCTATTCCTTCTTTCAATATACGGCTTTCAAATAAGTCATGGTTGTGCGGCAACGAACCATCAGTTTAGGGCACTGATATCGTGCTGGCCATGATGGTCCATGATGGTAACAACCTCGTCTTCTAAGAATCCGGAAGCTTCCTATAATTAATTCAACCAGGATTTAAATTTTGGTGGTATTCATCAAAACTGTTTCTTCCAATGCGTTATCGCGCGCTTTCACGATGCCAGCTAAATTGTCATATGAACGGTCAGCCAGGTCCTTAGTCAATTGTCAAAGTACCCAATTATTTTGTATCCAGACTGAATCAGCGTTAAACCCGGGGTGATTTTTAACGATCATGTCTGATTCTCTGTCTAACTTTGGTCGAGTTGTTTCTGTGGTCGTGTGATACCCGCGGGGGCATTTAGTTTCTTATAAATTAAAAATACGGCCGCATGAGACTGATGCGAATGGCATAGAATTCTTATATCATTTATGATGCGCCTGAATTTGGATTTGAACCAAAAGGTTCAATTTTTCTGGAAGCTGCATTTCTACAGCACAAACAATAAACTGACACATGCAAAAAGTACAAATGCACAGCTGGTTAGGGAACATTTGGAGGTTTTCTATGTACGTAGAACCTCAGGAGGAAGATTGTGCATACAGATTACCACGGGTGACCGTACTGAATAAACTACAAAATGAGGTCGCAACGAATGGTGATCAGATCCATGGGCTATTCAACCAATCATGTACACAGATATCCATCCCTGACACTACCCAGATCGTATATCAATGTTTCTGCGGGGTGGAGCCACCGGTATGGGATCACTTCCATAATTTATTGTTGCTCTATGGTCACAGAAAACTTTAAAAAAAATTGGAACTCGAGCAAAAGAGATGATCCTATGAAGGAGCTAATATAAGTGCACGTTTATTGATTGGCAAGTGGGAACAAGTTTCGATCCGACAGGTTTTAGTTGATGAGGGTAGAACGGTTCCCAGCCTGATAAGAGAATATAATAAAGATGGTCCTAGTTGGATCGGAGACATCCATAATTTTCATTTCTATTTGTTTTGGCATATTTCACACTCCTGTATGTCGCTTTTTCTCCCTCATCAATGACATTCACACATTTATGACTCTCCTCCGGGGGCTAGAGGATAGTAGAGTCAGGCCACTTAAACCCCCTTAGAGTCTATTGTTAAGTTGAAACTGTTGAAGAAGAAACTTTTTGCGATAGTGGGAGGTTCCTCAGCTGTAATGCATGCTCATGAAGAATTTCTGATCATCCATCAGTGACCAGAGTTATTACATTCCTTCAATGAACTAAGCCTCAAAGCGTGATGGAAAATGGTAAAATCTGCCATAAAATGAAGTATACTAACGTACTAGCTACATACTGGGGTCTTTTCAACAACTATTGTGCTCTTGGCAGAAGAGGGCAGAGCATCTCGCTTCGAGTATACACTAGAAGTCAAAGTGTTCGGTCCGTCACTCGTATTCATGTTCAGTGGCGAAAATCAGCACTTCGTTGACCTTAGTATTGTCGGACTGTGCAATCACTTTGGCTTCACGTTGAGAGCTAATGATTGGTTGTATCTCCAAAAAAATTCTTTAAAAACTTAACAGGAGTGAACTTGCTATTTACTCACATGTACACCTGCCTAGAAATAGCCATGACCATTTAAAAGATTTTCAGATTTGTAATATGGCCTTAAAGGTGTTTGCGCACCACGGTGTTGTTTTTGTCTTGCACCGGTTTACGAGCATTCTTTGCACCCTAACCTGTGGAAGTCTTGGACTATAAAAGCGCACGCTCACTATACAGGTCGCACAGCTATGCAATTCACAGTAGTTTTGTTCTGTTTCCTTGCTGCAGCGATTGGATGCAGAAATAGTAAGCTATACCCGAAATACACTTTGACATGTTATGAGCTGTGTTCATTATATAACCGTTATTCTGTTTGTAGTTGTAGCAGGAAATAAAGTGGAAAGCGGTATGTTTCGATGTTCATACGCTCGGGCCACTCGTACAATTTTTTCACGCAATAAACTCACGACCGGCGAGTGAAGAAAGGCAAGCCTTTGTAGGGATCAACTGGGAATAGCAGCTGTCTTACTGCCAAACGAACATAGTATAATGCTTCGAAGCCCTCATTATACCGATTATTTCATTCCTCCTAAAATCTGTATTATAAGTTTACTGTTACTCTAACCGTGATTTGAATAGCTGGCACTTAACTGTTACATAAACAAAAACATTCGTATTGATGTGATAAAAATGTGAAAAATTGTCTGTAATGTTTTCACCCACTGACAAGTTTGAAATAGGCTTCCTCTTTATTTCTCACAATGCGGTTACCTTTCTTCACCTTTAGACATATGTAAACTCCCAATGAACAAAGGCTCTTGTAGAGCTGCTTATCAGCGCTACTTCTTCAACGCCACATCGGGATCATGCGAATCGTTTGTTTATGGTGGTTGTAGGGGAAACGCAAATAATTTTGAGACTCTAGAGCAATGTGAAGAAAAGTGCAAGAAATAATGCTTCTTGGCGTTTCCTTGTTTGAAACATGTTCTTTCTGGAAATATATGCAGTCGACGACAAGTTGGTTGATCGTTCTTCATTTTAATTTACTGCGCTTTAATGACTAATTTGGAACTGTTATCTGAATCCGGCTTTCCATCGTATAGAATTTCGGAGTTAAGCAAATGTTCGGTGGTGATAAACCAAATGAAATAAATCTCGATGGGATGGTGAATAGCTCCTACCATGGAAACAGTTATGTTCCGAAGGTAACCTAAATACAAATACAAATACCGAATGACCAATAATGGATGAACCCTGCTTTTATTGATGGTGGTATACGGATGCCGATAGACAGTTGACCGCGAAATGGGCAAATGTGCAAAACGATGCAGTAAACCCTTCACTATATCACCTGCGTTCTGGGTGTCTTGAACAGCTCTTTTTTGAAACTATAGGTTGTAGTAGGTTGCAATTAATCAAAGGCAACCAGCCCCGCTATCCTTGGTATATAAATAATAGGCAGCAGGATGGCGGAAAGGTAATGGTGTGTTAACTAAAAATGTCTGCCAAATGATGACATTGGGATTTTTTGTTCCATAACATGTGCAAAGCTATGGTTCGGGGCCTAGAATAGTGCCCTGGAGTTGAGATATCTAATAGAATTACCAATGCAATTTATGTCGTAGTTACGTTTGGTCGGGTAAACAACCGTACGATCTGCTGCCAACGGGTTACTCTTCCATGGCAGACAACAGTGGTGTTCACCGCATCGACTTGTTATCTGCAGTTCTGCCGCGTTTCCCGTTCTTTTTAACTATCTAGATGAGCGCACTATACCTCCGGTCATTGTTTCTTGTTTGCTTGCAACGGATTATGCATGGACAATCCAAGTAATGTCCAAAACGGGTGAGTTTATTATGGCAGTGTTTAAGTAAATTGACTAGGGTTGGTAAACGTCAGTTAAACTCAGGTCAATACGTGTGCAAGAAATTTATGTACACAAATGAGGTTGTTCAAAGATTGAATCCGACTGACCCACAATATTTTACATGTATAAGGAGGAGGCTGACATCCATATTGCAACATTAGTTTCTTGATCTACAAAGGTGGTCTTGCAAACACTGTTCACGCGAGCACCCAGAATATTTTGCGTTCGATCCAAGAAGACTATGGACTTTGATTTTTTTAAGTAAAATGGCGAAATGAGACGTCAGCCGCCAATCGTGTAGTCGTGGTCGAAAACCCTGCTCACTTCAGGCCTCCGAATTAAAGAAACCAACGCGATATATAGGGCGCCTATACAAGAAGTAAGGAAGAACATGTAATGCGGCAGAACTGTGGATAATCTCTCCGATCCGTGTAACGCCATCACTTTATATCAAGAAAGATTAACTCATTGACACGAGTTCGCACAGGTATGTATCCACCCAGGCGTAGTTACAGCACAAGCTGGATTGATGAACGAATAGCTGCCATCTCGCCTTAAACACGGGTCGCTTTTAAACCAGGGTATTAGACTACATTTAGTACCCCAGGCTCACTCTCCCCTCTGTTACTTGGACGTCCAAATGACATTTGAAGGTAATTTGCGGCCGAATAAGAAGGGATCGCCAGAGGGTTCGAGGTGCTACTTCAGGGTTGCGAAATCAACCTACACTATAACGCGAACTCACTGCATTCAACCTGAACAGTGCTAGTGAAGTAACATGTAAATTTCCTCAATGCCTTCTGGTGGCACCGTGCCAAACTCTCACAGATGACGCTGATCTTGTACAATTAACCCGTTTATTGCTTGCAGTTATTACGCTCTCATTGATCCGTCCCCATGCACGGCTGCATCCAGGTTAAGTACGAAACAGAAAGAAATGGAGTGTATTTCATAATTTTTTAATGAAGCTTCTATCCTCCCAGTTTGACCTATCTATGCCGCTAAACTGGAACGCTTTCTGCAATTTTTGTCACTCTCATTAGAAACCGTGAGCAATATGCATTTCACAAAACTCAAAGACTTTTGAACCGGCTGTCAAACACTTAGCAATTCGGAGTGCCAAATCTCAACTGAAAATTACCAGACCTTACCAGACTATGATGAGTGTGTTAGTGGCTCAATGTAAGAGTACTTTAATGAGGTGAGTATAATCTCCTTCTGAGGAGTCGTCACTGGAGAAATCAATTAGGAATGCGGTTTCTGTGGTTGAAGTACGAGCGAGGGCTAATGACATTGCTGTTTATCCTTTCGACTCCAAAGGACCGACCCCGTTTGGAAACTCACTAAGTTTCTTGAAAATTGCGATGCTGATGATTCCCAAGAGGACCAAAACTGCTGAAAGTGGTTCTGGTTCATTCAGCATAGACGGGCCTCAATGACCGACGAACACCCGTTTTTGGCAGCCAGTGTTGCGATACGCGTGAATGAGAAATTAATGATATATTGATGATAGTCGACGATCGATGAGAATGAATACAATGATGAGACGGGAAACGCTGAAAACAGTTACAAGCAGATGCAGTTGCACTCGAATAAACGGAGAATCTCTGAGATTTTTAGAATTCGTTTCATATAATTGGGAGTATCGAGACCCAGTTATGATTCCTCTACGGTCTACTTTAGTAGAACGTTTTTGATAAAGCGAGAATGTTTCGTTAACTAAACAAGTTTTCGCTTAATATAGAAACATGGCGTAACCCAGCTACTAGGTTGATTGTACTTGACAAATGGGAAGAATATTTGTCATGTTTTCATGTACATTAAGGGATGTATTATCTCAATGCTATTAGTATCATCCATAGTCCCTTGCCAAAACCTCCACAGCGTGATTTTCGTCTGCACAGCGGTTCGTGTAATTGCATATTTTGCTTTCCGTCCCATTAGGTCTCTGGCTATTTCAGCCTCAAATTTTGCCCGAAAGCGTTTCTTACGTTTGGAGGACAGTCACTGAATAGCAACTCAAAATTGACCTATTGCTGTTTGCCTTTCAATGCTATGAAAATGCGAGTTGCTTATATGGCGAATTAAGTATCGTTTCCTAATTCCATATTACCCTGTTGACGCAAGGCTACAACCAATTGCGTTGGTCTAATCGGGTGGTTTGCACGACATTAAGCATTATCGAACACTGCAAGCAAATTGAGTGTGGAGACAAAAATTGCGAATGCAAACTGAAAGAGCACTCGTGCCAAAATCAGCGCTCTGACTAGGATTACGAAATAGCTTGAACAGTTGAAAATTAGGCTGCTGCGACTAACGGGGACATGTTCCGCTCAACTATTCTAACTGGGTTACAGTACTATTTGTCGGGAGAAGATGGATCAAACAGCAGAGAGACTACTTAAACGATAGCTACATGTGGTGCAGACGGTGCAAACGTTTGCTCACAGTATGTTGATTCAGCTCCTACAACATCGACATCTCATGGATCAATTTACGCTTCATCGGGCCTTTCTAGATTTCATCTGGCAATCCGTAGTCCTTCGACAGAAAACCCACAATGAATTAATCTATTGAATTTCTATGTTAAATGAAATAACCATGTAATTATTAATGTTGTATGTTTGAGGTTGCAAACTCCAAGGAACAATAAGAGATACTTGTGGTCATTTCACAAAACGCGCTTACTTTATTAAAACCACATCTGGTTTCCCTTCTTTCACACTGTTTGTAGATATATATATTTGAGGCGTTCGGGTGCCTAATATAATGCTTTGACAACTACATGACAAATTCGAGTCAAGCGAAGTTAGTTAAATTCCGCTCTGTCTAATATCTACGGCTGGTTGTACGTTCAAAAGGGCATGTTTTCTGATCGTTCTAAAATATCACGATTAGAATGGTGTGTAATTAATCCGTGTACCTCTATGTCCTCGCAAAGCAGTTCCACAAATTCCGTAACAAACCCTAACTTCCATGAGACGCAACGTAAAGTTACGAGAAAAGCACACGAAACTCGCATTCTTCATCATTAGTGACTGTCGTATTATATATATGGAAAGCACACAAGAATAGAAGCTCGTAAGAATATATATATGTAGCAAAGTTTTAACCCAAAATTCTAGGGCCAACTTGACTGTTATTCGATGCTACGTGCAAACGCAACATTGACCAACGTGGATATATCCATTACAAATCCTCTTCATCAAGATTTGTTCAAACGTGGTACAGCATAACGATATACCGTTCAGTTTCGGCGACCAACAGTGTTAGGAACCGGATTCGAAGTTGGTGACACCAAGAAGGTAAGGGGGCGCAAGTGCACAAGTATCATTATGCTGTTCCATAAGATGTGCCCAAACTGATTGCGGGTGGTGTCATTTTCGGCCACATACTTTATTATCCTAGGTATCCAGCCATACAGTTGAGGGATGTATTCATTCATTCGTATGTTCAAAACCAGAGAAACGAAATACCTTTACGGATGGATGTTATTGTCATGTTATTAACATGACGTTCCATCAGATGTCCCACAAACTAATTGCGGATGTGCACACACATACATACAATACATACACATTTGTCGTACCTGACGACGCACAATATTAGGCAGAGTGAGTAAGAGAGCTACAATATAAGCCGCCCAAGGTGGTCATTTCCAAAAGTCTTTAAATGAGTAAGCAACGCGCAGCAGGATGCTGAACCGACAGTGGGTTGCTTGTTAGCAGACAGGCCTAGAGCAAATGGTGCCAACCGCATACGCGGTCATTTGGCTTCATCTGGCAATACTCTCATTTCATATACTTGGTGGCGTGATGTCATCAGCGGGATCGTCTTACTTGCTGCATTCTGCAAATTTTGAAATATGAAAAGGAAATTCGGTGGTAAGGCATAAAATACAGGTAAACAAATACAAATTGTGCAACATCTCTCTTGTATGCGCCTTCACTTAGCAGGAGAAGAGTTTCGCGAAAATACCGGGTGGTTTCTACTGCATATTTAGCCAAACTCTGCCGAATGAAATTCGACGGTGGATTAATCTTTTCTGCAAATCACTAGCAATACGAATCCTATGAATCACTAGGACGGTTTTCGATATGCGATCATGAATGAATTTCACTGCATATTTATCGATTGTCGCTCTGGCAGTGAGCATAGACGGCGGACATAATATGCAAATGCGAAACTCCCTTGACAAAGTGACACGACTGAAAGAACTGATAATGCGAATCTACTCCCAGCTGTGATGTTGACTGCGAAGACGTCAGTGCCAAAAACATAAAATCTCAGTTCTCGTTGGGTCTTCGTAACCAAACGGAATGAATGATTTTCTCGACCAGATTTTTAAGTAGTGTCATAAGACTTAAAGAATTATCGGTCAGTGGCAGCAAGTTTTTAATATTTTCCAATGAGGGATTTTGTTCTGCAAAAAAAATCAAGCAATATTATTCAGTGACGGTTCGTGTCTCACGAAATTCCGGGGCCACAGGCTCCCACTTGTACTTTCAATCGTTCCGCCCCGAAGGATTGATGAGCAGTATGTTTAACTCGGCGTGATACGACACGGAATGCACGCGTTAACTGGCTTCCAAGACGCGACGTCTCGGATGGTAATTTCACTCGTTGTGTGAGTTATTCCTTCTTTTGTCCTGCATTCATTGTTCTTCGCAAGGCATGGAGCAACAGAGCTGCATAAATGCAGTGAAATTACGTTTAGAGTTACGTTTGCAGAGTTCTGTTAGCATTATTCGGTACGATACAATGTTTTTGGCGTTAACTGGTGTAAGGTGCAACTTCAGCTTTGATAATTTAATGTCATCATTATCGTGTACCATTCTGAGCAAAGATGTTTGAATTAGTTTTCCTCAAATGCCCTAAAACTGAGGTCGTTTCATGCTGAATCAAGATAAACAAAACATTGCACAGTCATCGAGATAAAGCTAGATGTTCTCGATTGCCCGTAGGTTTCTGCACCTCCTGAATTACCGCTTCTTTCGTGTGCTGTGTAGCTGAAAAATTATCATAGACTTGTCTCAATAAATGTGAAAATCCGCGAATCTATAGTTCCATTCCGCTATCACCAACTAACTACATCACGTTTATTCTGTTGGCTCGGATGTCATGGAATGAATCCTATCCATTTTGACCGCACTGGTCATACTAGTACTAACGTCTTCCTAATCAGTACATTGTCTGCCAAACTGCTGATTATCCACTTTTTTAATTTCGTCTCTAAGCAATATTGGTAATGCTCGTCAAGATTTAACCAGCTGTGCAAAGCCTAATGCTTTCTCGAGAGGCTTTTTAAAATATGCCAACCATACTTGTAATGAAGACAGCCAACGAACGTCCCAAATATTTAACTACCAAAAAAACAAATTTCACACTCTCAGTGCAGTCAACTCGCGAGATTGAACGGGGGATATTCCGTATACCACAAGGCACTCATTCTACTTTTACGCACCTACTTCAGAAAAGCGTTCTTATGGAGATTTACATTTTCCGTCCAGAGTTCTGCGTCAACTGTGGACTCCAGAGAAGTGGATGCTATTAGCCGTAGTATTTGGTTCATTAGTCAAGGCGTTCTTTATTCAGGTTGGTCACGTCTTTAAGATCATTGATGGTTTCGCTCACAGGTGGTCTCCGGGGGACGGTCGCAAGGATCAACTGAACAAAACTTTTGTGCATTGCCCGCTTTCCGAGCCCCTTCCAGTTAATTGGCTTTGTGTGTCCACCAAACTTCACGGTTAACTCGCGCGTTCACTTTCACTTGACGTCTGTCTTGTATCTTGTCGGGACAAGTTATGTTCGGGGCCAGCTGGGATAAATCTCCGGGATTTGAACATTGTCACCGTTCGGTCTGATAGCACTTGGAAAGAAGTGACAATCTTGTACCCGTTTGAATTCACATTTATTGGTGGAGATTCCAGGAGACGATTCTGGAAAATTCGTCTACCATCCGGAATTGTCAGTTTGTCAGTTTTCAAGCACTTTGTTCGCACCATACGCGGCCCTGGAAAAAGTAGGGTCGAGTGTGTGTCGTCTGAATCCACAAAAGTTGCGGAACGACTAGCAGTCAGTCGTCGCCATCGGTAACGAATGAGCTTTTAGCTCGCCGCTGCAGAGCATCAAGTGTGTCATAAAGCCTGTCTTTGACGGCGTGGGATCAGCAGTCAGTTGCGGCTTATGCAGACGCGATAAAAAGACATCGATCAATTTCCCACCTGTGAGACTACCCCGCAAACGTTGCCGGACGCTTAGATGAAAATCAACAGCTATCTACTGAAGTAACGATGCATCCGCCCAGTGAGTTATAACGATTCTAACCCCCGCAAATTCTGTCGCAGCACCCTCTGTATTACCATAATTTCATAGCCGGAAGCGAGTGGAGACTGATGGAGCAGCTAGACAGCTGCTGTTTTGCATCTTGAATTCTTCTTCCTGATACATAGCACACAAGAATACCAAAGGAAGAAAAACAATAGTATTTCCTCGGTAGCCAACAGCCTGAACAAATGAGCCTGTGGCCTAGGATCTCAGTGGCCAACTCCTGGACGCAGTGAGGAATCTGTTCAATAAAACCAGGCATGCGATGGTCACATGTGTAATTTGAGATCACACGTAGAGTCATGTGATATTAACTCCAAATGCTGGAGCTACTCAAAAAACGGGAAATTTTCCCGGCATGCCCATCCACAGATTTAAGTTAGGCCTTTTGGTTTGATAAAAAACACTTGTAGTCGCAGTTGTAGGTTGTTTGCATTAGGAATTACCTTATCCCAGAAATACTTTCGTCTTACTGAATTCGTTTAGTTAAAAGTATGATATTATCCATAAAATGGGCCCCCGGGGACGATTACAGCCAAAACAAACGTACTATAAAAGCTGTTGGCGCACCATACTTTAGGCGTTCCGCGTACACTGACCGCAGCTACGTGGAATTAAGACACACCCTGACAGGATCCTAAGTTTCAATGTTGGTAGTTCTAGTGCACCAGTGGAAGAGTAAATATCGTTCCTTCTGGCTACTCATCAGTAGCACAACTTACACAGGCAAGCCCTCATTCCGCCAGTTTATCAATCGGTTCTGATGGTAGTAATGAGGTGATTAACTTTCTCCAAGTAACACTCACTGACGCCTCAATTGCGGTAGGGAGAACATATGGAATGTATCTGACTGGCCCTCAAGGTCATGGAATATTAAACATGAGCACATTTTAGCACAGCTGGGTCTTCCCTAATCTGAATCGAAAATTGGCGCAGCATTCTGAACATGTTTACTTGGATAGCTTGACTTAGCCGCCGATTTCTACTTGGAAACTTTCGACAATTTTATGTGATTGGATTCCCGCTTGATCATCAGCTTGGGCACTCAGCGTTCCAGATGGTTCTTGCCCCAGATCGTGAAGGATTTCGCGGAAATTTACGATTTACATTCCACCAGAAATGAACTGTCATGCATTAGCTCGCACAGCACTTAACAAAGGTTCTTACTTTAGCGACGTCAATTTAGGAAAAACAAAGTGCATTAGAGTCTGCTGATAGGATACGTTTAGTGAGACATTATGTATTCTAAAAAACCGCTATTACGTTAAAGAGAAATTCTCCTATTCAAAGGCGGTACAGAAAATTTTTGCATTTTCATTACATCCAGGATAAAAGACGTCCCTGCAAAATACCGATGTGCTCTGAACAGAACGGTATAGAATGATAGTTAGATTAGTGTTTTTTTTAAAAAGGAAATTAACTATAAAGTTATTTAACGAGATTGTGATAATGGGGGTAATGCACGTTTTAGATCCGGCACAGCTTCCACGAACCTGATGGTTATGAATTATCCGGCAAATTACTAATCAATTTAGTTTGTACAACACCAGGTAAAACACAGGCACACCAAGTTCCTTCAGATTTACGGACTTCTTGGCAGTTCTGAACAAATTGCTCTCTGGGTCTGCGTGTGCTGCATACAGGTAGTGGCACTTGAAAGTGTGGATGGGTTTGCGAAATTTTGGAAGCTGTATTAATCCCGACCCTTATGTGACAAATGAAGTTCTTGCACAAATATGCAAGTTTGGCTTCACGTTTGCTAATTCGAGACTACTGTGCTTTACATGTTGTATGTTGCTGAATTTCCAGAGACGTGTGCATCAGGCTTCTTTGCAGGCAATTTCACTGGGAACCACCGTGAATCGTGAGTAGTTCTTCAGTCTTCACTCCTTGGACAACCGTTTTCTCGGAACCATAGCTCGTGTAGCCTGGTGCCGGCAGATCCGGAAGGAGACAGTTAGATAAGTACTGTTTGGTTGTGCGATGAGGAGTTCAAACGAAGTACTTGTCCGGTTCAAAAAGCTGAATCCGTTAGGAAATTTGTTGCGCATATGGGATTTTTGTTTATCGAATATACGGCTTGCTGTTCACCATGCCCAATTCAAGGTGGCGTGAGCGGAGACGTTTTTCAAATTTTGACCTGTCACAGGCTGATGTAATCAATTAGGAAAAGTTTGAGTAGCATTTGCGCAACTGGCCTTCCAATTTTTCGTCCTCGTGCGTGGTTCTGCGCCCGTTTGGAGGCATTGGAGAATCTTGCAGCCAATCGGTGTCAATCACGTTCTTGCTTTCATTTCGCCTTTGTACTGTCTGAATGAGCGTCAGTAGGCGTAGGACTCCCAGAACGATTGACGTAGGCTTGAAATTGGTCTCTTCCACATCCACATTTTTGTTTCTTCAGAATAAGCCATTCAAACATTTTGGTTATAATGTAAGTAGGCATCGGCGTTCAATACTGATGTTATTCTGTCGATGAGGGTGATGGCGTTAAAGAACAAGAAACCAGAGTAATTACTTTGCCAATGATGGTGCATTAAATAGATACAAAGGTGCTCTGTAGGAGTGTGCAACATCACTAATTTGTCCGTTTTCATTTAGCAGGGGGAGAGTTTTACGTTGCTTCGGATGATATTCAATATATTAGCTCCCGCGCGGTCAGCAGTGCTAAGGAATCCGACCACTTCCTGTATGATATATCTATTACCGAAATACTGATGATTCGCTTGTGAATTTCGGATGCATGTGAGAAAACAGTGCCTATTGACTTGTCCACAATACTAGTGTGGTTTAGGAGATGTCAGGAGGTTCTTAATGAACTCGTTTGTTTGCCCTTGAAATGTGCGTCCGAATGCTCTTAAAATGGACGCAACCATATAAAGCCGCAGTCAGGTTGGCCACGATCATAGTAAACTCATAATTAGGGCTTTCGTGCTAATTCCCTCATTTTAAATCTTAGATCTGCTACCAAACGGCCAGATCATCGAGGTCATGTGAAGCAATCAAGAGAATTAGCTCTTTCTAGATTGGGCTGCCTATGGGTTAACCAGACTAAAACTAAATTGCACGTGAAAAATAGTGGCAAAACGTTTGACTTCTCTCTTTTGCGTGTGGCACTTGAACCAGGTGAACCACTACAATGCGAATGCGAGTTCCATGGTAGTTAGTGAAGGTGGAATGTTAGGTACAAAACAACCTTCCGTCATTGATGCATGTACACTGGCACATATAGTATACAGCAAAAATCGGCTGAATATTTGCTACAAAATCAACATCAAACCCGAAAACTTGAGGCTTATTTTGGTGGATGTAGATATAGGTGTCGGACTTGAAAGCAATAGACGGAATAACGTTTTGATCACCAAGGGGTCTATAATAATGCGTTGCAGCAAGACACCAGAATGTTGACAGGATACGACATATGCACCAAAACGATTCTAACAAACTGCGCTGTGCTGCACTAGTACTTAAACAGGTTTCACGACGTTCCAAGTAAATTATGGTTACTCGGGGAATCGATCAAACTGCACAAACGAGAAGTTTCCTGGTGCACGCAGCACACGCACATAAGAGAACACCTAATTAATTTCCAAATATAATTGCTAGATTTACTTTGCTGTTTCCTCTACACAAAGCACATAAACGTGGAATTCCTGGGAACTAACCATGCAAAATACTCTTGCCGGAATCTCAGCTCAGTTGATGCGAAATTTTCAATTGCCGATAAACTGTTTCTTACTTCCTAATGTTGTGAAAATATTTACCAATAGATCGTATGAATTCTAAACAGGGTAGTCAAATTGCTGGCGTCAGCATCTGAGTATGTGCTTACGGATCACCGGTTATTTTGTTCCAATTTTCGAAAGGTAGTCCACCACATGCTGCAAAGCCTATCGCTGCCCCATCGCTGCATATCATCATCGTGAACCTCGTGCTAGTTTTGTTGCTTTCATTAGAAATTGCCCCTCCCCCCCCGCGTGTATGTATTCCGTTTTTGCTGCATTACTCACACATTCTGTGACATGCAAGAAAAGCAAAACATTCCAAACCACTCTTTTTGGAATCTGGAAATGAAAATCTCATGATACCAACCTGTGATGAACACAGCGAAATTACCCGAATTTGAAACAGCGACCTCCAGTAGCTCCGTTATCGGGTTATGAGGATGATATAGGTGAACCATGTATGACCATAGCGACATACAAAAACTATTCAGTATCTCTAGTACACTATTTATAAGGTTGCTGAAAATTCCTCGACAGCCCACATTCAGTTGCCTGGAAAAAGCAACAAGGTTTACTCAAATCTGAGTTTGCTAATCTGCACAAATCTAGCTGATTGGTTCTCCATCTGTTTCCATATCTCACCAACTTGGTGGTCTGCCCACTTGGCCTGATGAAGATTTGTGTTTGTGGGGGGGGGCGAAAGTTTGTCCAGTTAAGAACTACCGATTTTTCACCAAAACCGCCTGAAATGTTCACCCTCTACTAGTTCCAAACATGTTCCAATATATTCAGGCATTTTCGTTTGTCCCCACTGGCGAAATATCACGTCACATGTGGCATTGTGTCCATATTGGTGATTAGGAAGTGCGAAATATGTTTGGACTTAGTGGAAGAGACCAATTAGGCAGTTAAGCAAATGCACGTCAACCGAGTAATAATGTAAATGCCAACGATAAGAGAACAACATTCTTGTGAATACACAAACCGGGCTAAATCGAAGCCTTAAGCAGTTTACAATAGATATATATTAAAAGAATGGTATAGATTGGTGATCCGATTAGTGTTTTAAAAAATATGAAATTAACTACAAATTTTTTTACAAAAATTGTGATAATGTGGGTAACGTACGTTTTAGAACCGTCAGAGGTTCCACGATCCTGATGGTTATGGAGTATGCGGCAAAACATTATTCAGCTTAGTTTGTGCAACTCCCGGTAAAACACAAGCGCACCAAATTCCTTCAGATTTACGTACTCCTTGGCAGTTCAGATCAAATTGCTCACTACACCTTGGTACCCTTAAGCAGAACAATTTATTTTCACATATGAGCGTGCTGCTTGTACATTTTCCGCCGCATCTGATGGTATCCGCCCGATAAGCAAATGCAGTTAAACGCCTAATGTACAACTGTCTTTTCTTTTGTACACACGTACAGCAACATCAGTGCATGTGTCTTCAAATCCTGTTTTAACACCTGACCAAACCTGTTATATTGGGAAAGAACTCAGTCCGAAACCGGAAAGCATGTTCATGGATTGTGCTTCCTGGCAGAAGACATCAATATTGTACATGGTGAATGTTAAGAATGGAAAGGTTTATTCCTGAATTTCGACGAATACATTATTGTAACCTGATTTACAGGGATGCTCATTTGAACGGTCCATTCACTGCCGATGCTCTCCTCACCAGTCTTTTGTTCCTAATGCCAATTTCCCAAAAATCGTTTTCCAAAACTGGTTTTTCAAGTAAGTGGCTCCAAGTTTAGTTAGTGTCCTTAAGAGTTTAGGAATATTTCCCAACGATCCTTTGACTTATTCCCTGCGCTACTTCCTTTATTTTCCATAGGGTGTTTTGTATGGTTGCTATCCTTGCGCACAGTTGCTTTGGACACATTTGTTTTGCTGTTTCTTAACCTCTCTTAATGCAATTTTGTCAGTGACTGAAACTTCAACTCGTACTACACACACGTTTGTGGTGATCTACACAAAGGTTTGGTTGAAAAACACGCAGTCGTGTCATTTATACGCCGGTGACCCAACATATTTATAAGTGACCAAATGTCGGTCAGTGTCTCAGCTCTTGAAATACGGCCAATTCACCATCGTTGCTTCTCAGCTGATACTTATTTTGCGTGAAGTTCCCCGAGCGTGTGGTTTTTGCAAAGAGCGGATTGTGTATTCATTTCGACTTAACGTGTCCCCAAGCGTTTTTAACTTGCCTTCCAGCTCGTCATCCAAGTAAACTCCCATTGTTCTATCACTTGGTACCATATAATGTCACTACTTTCAAAGTGCGCGTGGTGCACAGTCCATCAGCCTTTTCAAAGCACTGTTGCCTGAAGTGTGCCATCACTCCTAAAATCATTCCAAGGTTTTGAAAGCTTACTCCGTTTTGTCTTACTAAATATAGAGTGGACCTAATCTCCGCGTATGTTTGCTTGAAGACCGTCAGTATATTTTTGGGGCTGGCATTATATTGTCCAGTGGCATCACACAGAAAGTCATTCTCACCACATGCAAAGCTTTCCCTTTTATCTCCTAAGGAATTCTGCCACAAAATTTGATATTTCCGAACTTAGTTTGTCAATGTGCCTAAGAGCGGATCTGTCGTCTACACAAGCGTATTGTTTACTAATGGTTGCTCATAATCGCGAGCCTATATGTTCGCCTTTGGAGACGACTCAGAAGGCCACCATTCCGATGCGCATCGGCATCTCTAGTTTTTGGCACGATGCGCTCCAGGATATCTAGAATAACTTGGTCAATGTTGCAAATCAAGGTATAATCGGGTGATTCAAACGGGACCAATCGAGATGCCCTGGCAACTGGCTAGCTTACTCCTCGTTGACATTCCTTGACTGTCATTTCCTATTATCAAACGCCATTTTTACAGGATGTTATAACTTTTGTCATGTATGATGGGCACCCATGACTTATCGCGCCATCAGCATAGCTTGGGAATCTAAGTCACAATCTGGCTTAACTCACCTTGATCTGTTGACTCTACTATGTGACATAATGTACGTGAACGAGTCCATACCTAGTCGATTGTCAGCAGGCCATCAAAATCACACTTTGTCTTCTGATAGTCGGTTTCCTCTTGGTCGAAATCCATATGGATTCAGTGCACCCACCGGCCGCAGGATCTACTTGCTAACGGCCATTAGCAATAGGTAGCCTGAGGCCGTCCGTATATTTAACCATGTTGCTGAGATATATTGCCGAATTCCGATAGAACATCGATTAATAATCCGTGACTGCCGGACAACCACTCTCAATCCGGAGTCCTAAAGGGTAATTTCAACATGTTCAGTTTCAAGCTCAAGTAAGACAAAACTGCCATACTCAGTCAGACTAAAATCAGCCAGGGAATCTATTGAAGCTGTTCATTTCAGCTATCACACGCAAATAAACACGTTGAAGCCTTGCTCTAATAGGCTAGCAGTTGTTTCTAAATTCTGTCCAATATATTGTTTTCATTTCTACATATCACCAAGTTCAAATTGAATTTCAAACAGCATACGAACCGGCAAGCAGTACACTACAACGTGCAAAACGCTGTAAGGCCAAACCAAACTAGACACAAATATTAGCACATTTTGAGGGATGTGAAATTTATAGTTATCCAATAGGTATTTGCACATCTTACGAATCTGTCCCAAACTCTCATCAGTAAAATGCACCACAAAAATTCTCTTCAGTCCAGTTGAATTCCTGTTGTTCAATTTTATCTCCAAGAAGCTGCCCAAAAAGCTACCTTACCAGCGGTGTGTTGCAAAGAAATAAAAATAATAACGCTAGATTTTGTATGCAGTAATAAAGAGGTCAGATGAAACAGACCCAATAAGAATCGTTCTCCTTAAAATAGCTCTTCGTTGGCCCAGGTCAGGGAATAGATAACAATTCAATCATGGTTGTCCAGGGGCCCTCCGTTAAACAGTTCTCACATATAATATAATCCAAAATCCGAAGATAGTGTGAAGTATTTTGATACCGGAGTTACCACATCAAACTCATGAAGAACCGCCGTAAGCGCTAGTAAGATCGAAAGAGAGTAAAAGCAAGTGACCACGTTTGTATTGCTTGAAATTGCACAAATGCGTGTTCTTTGGTTTTACGTATTCAAACAAAAAAAAGTTCATGCATACGTAATGCTCGAAACGAATAGTGGAAGGATTTAGGATGGCAGTAGTTGTATTTGGAGTAAGTGCTGTTGCTTGTGGGATTGCATGTTTCTGAACATATTTGTGAGTTCTTCGACAATGGCAGGCTTCAGATGATCAATGGAAACTATATCATATTTTCCGGTTCTTTCTAAAACGAAGGCTTTGGAGTAACATTCGATGACCTTGAAGGGGCCGTCATAACAGTTGATGGGTTTTCTTTGTTGCGTCATTTCGGACAAATACAAATGGTGTGGATCGGTTGGGATGTGTTCTTTTCGCGTTAGTCTTCTTGCCGGCGTCGCACGAATCCAGACGTGCTGTTTCAGACGGATGACGAATGCGATGGGTGACTAGGTCGCTGTTCAAGAAGCGCAAACCAGTTCACTAGGTAATCCCAAAGTTGTATCATATACTAGTTCAGCTGGTGAACCTACCTAATATTGGAACGAATAGCAAGCAAATGCATGGTTAAAGAAGAAGAACCTGAAGAGTGTTTCATTTAAGCAGTCAATGAAGCTTCAAGGTAGCCATGGAAACGTTCAACCAGGCCTGTGGAACAGGGGTGATACCCGGTTGTCGAAATGTGATGAAAACCGAATAGCATAGAAAACCCACAGAAGAGCTTACAATGAAATTGTAAAAGCGGTCGTAGTAACGGAAGAAGGTATGCCAAATTTACTCACTCAATGCTGCAAAAACGAAAAGGCTACCTTTTCAGCTGAAGCATCCGAAATGGGCACAGCTACTGGCGAACGGGTAAAACGATCAATCATAGTGAGAATATGAGTGAAACTGTTTGATGGAAAAAGTCGAACTACGATATCAAGATGAACTTGTGTGAATCGGGCATCAAGTACTGCGAATGAGGCAAGAGGTGAGTTCCTATAACGCGGTACTTTACTGTGTTGACCGGTGATGCACTGTTTGGCCCAGACTGTTAGATATTTATTCATGTGGGGTCACACGAAATTGCACCAATCAACTTCCCTGTTGCTCTGATTCCTGGATGGGAGAGTGAATGAAAGCGGCTGGAAACAACTCGTCGAAAAGCTTCGGGGACTATTAGGCAAGCTGTGCTGGTAGAGATATCACAGAAAATGGTTCCAGACTGGAGGGTAAGGGAATTGAAGAAACTTGAAATAAAAGAAAGGATAGAATGGACGTAAGTGCTGAAGATATGCTGGAGATATGCCGGCTTGGTAAGTTCCAACTGCATGGAAGATTGGAAATTGTTGATGTCTGGCCGGAATAGGCCGTCTGAAGCGACATCGTCCGATCCTGGATTGTACCGAATTTCGGTAGTGAATCGGGAAATATAGTCCCAATGACGTATTTCGCGTGATGAACAGTGATCAGGCATGGCGTTGAAAGCATACGTAAGTGGCTTATGATCGATTTGAATGGTAAATGATCAACCTTCTAATAAGTGCCGGAAATGGCGAACACCAAGGCGAATTGCGAGTAATTTTCGACCAAAAGTACTGTAAAGCGTTCGGGCAGCCCGCATCTTCTGCGAGAAGAAGGCTATTGGTTGAAGTACTTTGGTAACAGATTGGTGGAGTAGGGCATCGACAGTAGCGTTTAAAACATTAGTTGTCAAAATAAGTTTTGTGTTTTCCACAAAACCGAAATAAACATTGTTTTGCGGCATGATCGACGACTTGCTTGGGCCTTTGGAAAGCAATAATGGCAGCGAGGGACAAGGTGACAGATTCTTCTTTGGAGGAAAACAAATTGGTATACGAATGAGTGGATTTTGTCGAAGTTCGCTCAATTTGGGTTCAAGTGGAACATAAGACTGACGGAAACTTTGAGATAACAGTGAGTGTTGTTCGCTAACTTGGAAAAATTACAGAAAGGTCTGAGGTAGTGGTTCTGGCGCACTTGCATATTTCATCGACAATCAACTGCTATTTTTAACTCACTGATTTTGTGGTTAATGTTCAAGTGTGTGTTGTAAGTAGAAAGACGTTGATATATTGCCCTGAGACGATCTGCATACTCAGCTGGGGGTGCTAGCATTTGAAACGTCGTTTAGATAAGCATAGACAAAAGGCAAGCCACGTAAAGTTCCGTCCATCAAACGTTGGTGGGTTTGAGCTGCATTTCGAAGACCAAATGAATTCGAAAAGGCCAAACGGTGTTGTGATGGCTGTTTTAGGGGTGTCATCCGGGGCTACGGGTATGTGGTAGTATGCACGTACGAGATCAAGTTTGGAGAAAATGTTCGGGTGGCATAAGGTACTTGCGAAATCGTGAATATGTGGGATAGAGTATCTGTCTGGAATAATGGCGTTATTGAGGGAACGGTAATTTCCACACGGTCCTCAATCACCTTTGGATTCCTTTCAGGGGTGACAACTAATGTCTCGATGGAGTGTGGATGATGCTGAGTTTGAGCATGTGTTCAAACTCGTATTTCGCGATCTGGAGCTTATCTGGATGGAGCCGACGGGGATCGGCAAGGACAGGTGGACCTCTCGTTTGGGGGTAGTTGAACGACGGAATGCGTGACCACTTGAGTGTGCTGACTTGGATGAGTAATGGAAAAGAAAATTAATCAAAGCGGGACCCAAGTTGGATAACTCGGATACATATAGATGAAGTTTGGCCACTAATTCCATTGACTCAGAGGAAAGTTAGCATGTCCAAGAGACGTTTGTGCCGCATATCGACGGACAAGTTGCAGTGGGTTGGAAAGTCTTCGCCAAGGATGGGTTGGACGTCGGCCAAAATGAAAATCCACACGAAAACACGTCGAAAATCCGATGGTTCATCGTGAGGTAACGTTCGCCGTATGTAGCGATGCGGGTACTGTTGGTGGATTGTAACGAATAACGAATAACTAAGAAGAAGAGGTAGGTTGTGGATTCTTATGTGGTAGTACACTAACTTCAGCTCCCATGTCTACGAGGTAACGTAGACCACTTGGACGATCGATGATGTGGAATAGGCCACTAGTGCGAGGAGCGCAACACCAGTCTCCATCGTTATTGACTAGCCGGGGAGTTTAAAGGGCCGTTAGAACAAGGCTTGAGGGAACAAGACGGTTGGCATTTGCGTGCTTTGGGACCGAAATATTGGTGATACCAGCACCAAGGAAACGCGAACGTGACAACGATCGATATCGTGAATATGGTTGGTGCTTGTTGATCTTCAGGCGTTGTAGACAATCGGTGAAGTTATAAAATCTAGTTTGTAGTTGTGAGATGGCAGAAAGTATTGGATCGGAATCTGTGGATGGACTGCGCATGTGGCGAAGCAGTTGTGATAGCCACCGGTCACCAAGTTCGACTGTGGTGAATAAAGCCCTCAACATCTAATTTTCAGGTTTCCCGTTCCCACTAATAAGAGCCGATCGAAGAGCGACATTGGAATTTTCTTTGGGGATATCTTCTACCTCTAGTGTTACTTCATTAAGAAGATGCTGGACGACTTAGTAAAAGCGGGTTTCTTGGGAAGTAATGAGTCGGATGTTGAGAACAGCCTTTACCTGTTGAATAAACACCCTGGTATTGCGGGGATGATAGTCTGGCGAACGGATGTCAGTTACGTTCTCGAAGGAATCCGACGAATCGAGGTGTGCATCTAAAATGATAGGGCAAACAAACTACGACGACTTGGAAAGAAAAGTTTAAAATATCAAGAAAGTCTCGGGCTACAAAGTTGTGGCGGTCTGGCTACCCAGAATCCACTTTATCAGGAGTATACTGCAAACAAGTAAAAATAATAACGCTAGATTGATTATACAATAATAAAAAGGTCAGATGGAACAGACTCCCTAAGAATTGTTCTCTTCAAAATAGTTCGACTTTGGCTCAGGTCGGCGAAAAAATAATAATCCAATCATGGTTTTCCACATTCTTGAACTGTTATGAGCCCCCAAAGGGGCATACGAAAGAATAATTGATCTCCGTGCAAAATAAAGAATGGTGTCTTCTGCTGCTGTTTAATTCATTCACGGGGAATAATATAATCTTGAGTTGTCCAGCAGTCACACGAAAATAACACCAAAAACACCGATGACTCGGAAAGTTTTCGCGTCGCTGAAGATTTTTGCCACAAACTTGGATTCGTTCCAGTATTTTGGACTTAAGTCTGGGTGTTTCTCAGAGAGCAGATATGACGCCTACCAAAGACATTTGATCACTCGTACTCATTCATGAACGCAATGCCATGTATTTCGGAAGGCCATCATCCTGAAGTACACGGTCGAATGAATTTTGTAGCATGATGAGCCAGGGGGGTTCACATGACTATTTAGTGAGAAAAATCTGGTTACCATTACAAGCCCAGGTATAATTCATTCATTCGAACTGGGCCAATCCTGGCACAATCCTTGCCGAGTTACCTTGAATCTCATTCAGTATCAACGAACGACATTTTTGTAGGATTTCATTATTTTGACCTCTCTACTAGGCAGAAATGGCGTATCGCACCGAGAAAGCGCAAATGACGTACTTAATTCATTATCCAGTGTACTGCAAACTTGAGCAACCAACTCACAGCAAGCGTATCTCACCGTGATTTGTAGACCGTGATATGTAACGTAATGTACGTCAATAAACAAACAGGCGATTTGATTGCCAGCAGGCCGTCAACATCACATTTTGTCTTCTGGTAGTTAACACACAAACGGCATTATCTTCCTGTGAACAACCATTACACCAGCATATTGGCTTTTTTGCTAAGACATTTTGGCTTGGTTCAATAGAGCCTCGAATATTGCTCCGTGACTACCAGCCACATAGTAGCATCGCAGGGACCTAAAAAAATTTTCAACATGTCCAACTCTAAGTTCAAAAACGCCTGGAAACTGCAGCACATGGTAAACTTATAAGCTGCAAGAAAAAATATAGAGTTCGATGGTAGCATCTGTCGAATGATTCCTACCTTCACGCAGAACAGCTTGACATGCTGCTCTTGTAGACCACCAGTTCTATTTTTCCACACACTTCTTCTAATTCCGCCTAACCGTAGCCACAAACCATTCAAAACTTTTGTCAGCCTAACGTATCACCTACTTCGATTTGGTTTGCCAATTACTTATGAAACATTATATATTGCGCTCTGACGCATGCAGCACTATAGGAGCCAAACCAATCTAAACGCAGCTACAGTTACGTTTCGAGAGACCTGGGATTCATTATTACCCATCGCACGTATACACATCTTTTGAAGTTGTTTGAGAGTCTGATCATCACACTCCACACTAAAACCCTTCTTCAGTCCGCTTGGATGTCTAGAGTTAGATTTTGCCTTGTGGTATCGCATGCTTTCGAGGGAGTATTTTTCTGTTTGAAAAAATATGAGCATGCCATTACAAAAGACTAGAAGTTGACGTTGCTTTTCCCAAATATATAACCTTTCCAATTCACTTCTTCCGAAGAAAGTTTGAGATTTCGGAGAATCCTGTAGGACTTTTCACACCCTTCTGCCTCACAGGAAGGTTTCATTTTGGAGATAACTGGAGGCGGCCATATGCGGCCCTTTGTAACTTCAGCTGCACTATGCCATAGTGACCTGACGCTGAACTTACTCGATTGCATAATGTTTCGCTGATAGCCAGAATGCCGTCCACCTGCATTTCCACTATATCTGCAATGCATACATTGCTTGAGACGGCAACCGTAATTTACTGGCAACTTCGAATGTATCACCGAGACTTTCCTCACCAAATGTTATACTAGATTGCTAACACCGGGAAATATCTTACTAGGGAATGCCCCCTAAAAATAAGGTTAGTTTTAATAATGAGTGGCCAAGTTTGTTTACAACGAACTCCTTTCCTGCAGCTCAAAAACAGGCATCCTTTGAATAAAGGTTTAATATGACTTTTGTTGTTCAGCCGCCCAATTCATTTTCATTGGAAAGTTTGCGTTTGTTCGGTCGAAATTGGTGACAAATGCGGTGAAAAGCCCTGTAAGAAGTTGAGATAGAGTTGGAGTAGAGCCGGGAAAACAAACAACCTATTTAAACTATGCTTAGTGGATACAAGTCTAATGACCTACGGCTACAGCTTAAAGTGAAGAGAAATGGCCTCGCTTCTCTTCGACACATTTGACGATCGTGAATCTTCTGAGTTGTGAAAATATTCGGCGTTGTTTCCCGGCTGAATAATTTGAGTAATTGTGTCCTACCATTACGGTGGTCAGAACGTTGTTAGATTGTTTGCGTCAGACGCACCAAAGTAACGTGTGCGGCACTGGGATCCATCATGAAGACAGGCAGATGATGCGGTCCGCGACATAGAACGACTTCATAGAAGACAAACTGATTTTTTTTCGGGTGAAATAAGCGAACCAGTGTTCTTTATATGTATTACGAAATAGGGGAATCATTTTATTCTATAGAAGTTGCGCGACTATTATCCAAGCGAATTACCGAACACTTCTGAATTCACTTGATATCTTTAAGTTGGCAAAATTGAGAGTACCAATTACGGTGGTTTATGGAGTTGGAAACCGAAGTTTATTTGGATAATATGCCATCGACGCAATTGGCGCGACATTATTCGCTAGTTCTCTCGTTCATATAGATTTCAATTAATAGCGAGCCGCGTTGGTGCGCAAGACAGTAAGCTTGTTTCTTCCGACACAAAAGTTTGTGAAAACCAAGATGCAGTACATCTTGTGTAGCAGTTGAGATTAATCTTACAATTTGCTGAGAAATTTGAGTTACTTCAGAAATCGGTTGGACTAACTCAAAAATATTCTTAGGCAGTCATGTATCCATATATATTTTTGAGCAGGTGCTAAAAGTTTAAGGCACGCCGCCCGTCATATTTTTATTAGCTGGTATGTTTCACACCGCACTTGACTCCCGATGGAATTCGAGTACATTTCGTGCATTTGTTGCAATTGCGTCATGAAATCTTGGCAGAGTATAAATTGCACCTTCGTTTAGATGGAGTTACGCAGGTCCAAAAGAGATGTATCTTACACTCATTACGTTATTATTCACTGTGTTGGCAGTCCAATGTAGACACGGTAAGTTAAGTCCAATTTACGTCCTGCCTAGAAAAGATGCAGTTCTTCAAGCGCAAAAGAAAGGACCTATTGAATTAAGTTCTATCTGACTCTGTAACAGTCCTATTTTTCACATGTCGCAGCCCAGGATAATCCGCGTATGTGGCCTGCCCGTTTTTGTAAACTAGCAGTAGACTTTACTCCATTTCAGTCATGAGGTTTCCGACCGTTTTTCATAAGCTAATGGATATATGATGACCAAATTATTTTCTTCAGTTGTTTGTATCACCGAACATTTTGGCAAAATTTGCTGCATCTTAGAGGTTACAGTTGATTTCTGAGGTATACTGAATGAGTTTCAAATCGTGTATTGCTTCCAAAACCTCACAGGTCTGTGTTATTCGAAGTAAAGGTATGATAGTGATCGAGTCAATGCAGTATATAAATGAGGTTGGGTTGTCTAACAAACACAGCAATTTGCTTTGAAACATTTATGATGCACTGACTGTTACTGTGTTGCTACAAGCAATAGCCTACGACCAATGTTATTAGGACCACTTTGTGCCGCCATTATGCGAGTGAGCTCTGAACTTCTAAGTCCTGCCAGCCATTGATCTGCCCGCTGGAGTCGCCATGACTTTTGACCGCGTTTTTGTGATCACCTGGGTTGGTAATAATTGGTCGTAACTAATACATTGTGGATATTCACTGTACTTCGCTTTTGCAATATTCCCGAAGGTTCGGTAAGGGCGAAACGTGAACCAAACAATATAAGTTCAACTGCTCTTAGATAATATTCCATTTTACACCCTGCATCGTGGCATGCTGCATTCAGTTGTTAAGTGTGATCCCCTGCACTTTGAATTTTGTTGGATCTATGAGTAGTGGTGTAAGCATGACAGGTCAACAATAAGCCAGAGTAATGTCAAGGAGTTTAAGGTAATAGTCGAAACTGCCACAGTCGTTCCTTGCGGTAGGAATGTGACATCGATGGAGATTAAGAGTTAAGTTTTTTACATAGCCGCTGGTTTCTAAGGGCCCATAGTTAATTTTGGATGTATGCCCTTAAAATTGCCTACAATACTAATAATGGTTCTTCTTTTTTGTCAGAAAATTGCAGTTTGCCAAGGGTCATCGGCCGATGCAGAGGATCTTTTGCACGATTCTTCTTCAACACCACAAGCGGCAAGTGTGAGAGCTTCCTTCTTGATGGATGTAATCCAAACGGGAACAACTTTCTAAGCCTTGAAGACTGTCAGAAAACATGTAATACTGGTGACGTTTAACTTTCTAAAGTATGTCGCCAATGCTTTCTTAACATTAATTAATACACTCGCTGGCAAATCTACTTGTGTTTTCCTCCGCACAGTAATCAGCGTGAAAAATCAGAAACCGACCCAAAAGAGATACCGTTAAAAATGGTCCACGCATACATCAAGTTAGCTCAATGTAGTTAGAGTTTGGGCAAATACAGAAAGGGTACATACACGAAAGTACAGGATTTTATCTGGAAGCCGCAACGGCAGTATGTCGACAGAAAAAGCACACAAATCAAATTGCTTGAAAATCAGTGCAAAATGGGAATAATTAAGTGCGAAAAAAAACAGTTTGTTTTACCTTGAACCTCCATGATGGGAAGTGCATTTCAGAAACCTGGTGCACTATCCCCCCCCAATCCAAATCATCAAGACATATGGAAAAACTTTGTGAAACTTTCCCTCCTCAGTCCAACCTGTGTGACAAGCGAATTTACACAACAAAATCATGGAAACAAAAGTTATATTCACGTTAATCAAACGGAAACGTATAGCATGCCTTGAACGTGGTGAGCAAGTCATCCAAGGAAGTGCATCATGCGCACATACAACCGGCCGCCCCATCGTGAAAATTGCCAGATCACTAACTTTGGCCCCGGAATGGCTCTGAAAATGTTCCTTATGGTTGCACTGCCCACAACGTGGAATTCACATGGAAGGTACACGATTGGCATATCCCACGGAGTTTCGAATATTTGGTTTTCTTGGTTTTGTTGAACCTATATTATCATCTGCAAAAACATGTGTTCAGAGGTCGATAGATCCACTAGCTGTCCCGTTCTAACATTTGGAGTGCAGTTTATGTGATGAAGGTCAACTGCGATATTTTTCTGGCAATCTGGAAACATCCATTTGACTTTTGTGTGGTATGAATCTGAGCGTTTGTTTCTCAACTTTAATTATGACACAGCTTTATCCAAGTATGGGACAGTAAAATACATTTATTTTTGTAGCAACATTTTCCCCTCGCAAATTACGAGTTTTCCTACATCCGAAGACTCACGCAATGGTTTCAACTGATGTGAAACTACTTACTTAGAACACCTTGCTGCATCACACATAACACAAGTAGGAAGTACTCAAATTGCTGTTTATTTGACACGGCGACTTACGGAGTCGGGATAAAATGGAAATTGCAAACGTGAAACAAATTCCCCTGTCATCTTGATGTTATTATTCTGACGTCATCGCAAAACTATCATGATCTACAGATTTCTTCGTGATATATTTTCCCCAAACTGCGAGCCTACTCTTGTTACGCTAATCTAAAATATTAATAGCGGATCTCATCCATCGTAATTCAAGAGGGGGAAATTGTGCTTCATAGTCTAATTTTATTTAAAAAAACAAATTGTATTTTATTAAAAGAAAACTACTCACAAGATCGGTTTCACTCTTCTTGTGGTTCCTCAGATAGGCGCGATCCCCGATTTGCCGTCAACCTTATGTTTGACGTGAGCCCAAATTGCACTAGCTAACAAAATATGTATGCACAATATGTTTCCTATTCTTCAGCATCGTCTCAACTTAAAATTGTAGTTAGGATAAATGTTTGTGTAAGAAGGAGGCAGAAACTACACAGTATGTTTGAATTTTTGGTGGACTGTATCGAATACCGTACCAGAAGATAGAGAGGCGATCTAAACTATGGTCGGTCGGAAAAAAATGAACGGCTCAGAGAAGCATCCGGAAATACGGGACGGCCAAATTCTGATGAGATTTTTATCGTTTTGCGTGTCCTAAGGCCATCAGCCGAATTCTTCCCAATTGTTCAGCCGCCACGTATTGCTCTCCTACGTCACACCAATTTCACATATATGAAGCAAGCCCGTGCTCTATCTCAGAAAACTTTCAGCGAAACGCTGTGTGTAGAATACATGACGTAATCTGGAAAACCCAAATGATTGACGCGCAAAATCGCAAGCCATGAATTAAGCCTTGATTTTGATCAGCAAAATTCGATAGTGCATGCACAAAATTTGTATATGAACAGGAAACAAACAGCAAAATATTGAGATTGTCGTCAAAGTGTTGTAAAAATTGGAGTATGTCCAAATAAAGCCCGGTAAGAATGGCAAACTCGCATGAATTACGGACAAACGTGAGCGCACAGCACTTGGTAATTCAATTCACAAAGCGCGCGGGAGATGTCAAAATTAAATCGACAAGTTAAGGGTCAAAAATCGTGAGGAATTGTAGGCGAATATCGAATACATGAGGTAGACTCAGAAATAGTGGGTTTAATAAAGGGCAATTTTTGATCAAGAGAAAGGAGGTACACCGCCTCACCCAAGTCAGCATAGCTTTACTTAAGCCACACCCCCTCAGTCCAGCAACAGTGAGAAGCACAGATGGTACAACTGAGTCTAGCCACATTCTCCTCTCATAGTCCTACATATCCTCTAAAGTGCCCGAGCGCCTGAATTTCACCTACCCCTTCTAACATTCATAAATTCTGCATATCTGTGGTTACTGTGCCATGGTTTTGACGCACCCATGCGATACAGATATGGTGGGGTGACGATCTCCTTCCTCCAAGCGTTTGTTGCTCTCCGATTACCAGTACCAAATGACCCAATTGTGTGCTTCTTTGAAAATTCGTTCTCATATGCCGCATCTATAGCGGCTAAATGTATTCTCTTATCTATCGGCGCCAAAAGTCTGTGACCAACAACTGACTCTGTCTTTACTGCCCAGTATATCGGTGTCGTATTCCTGGATCTTCATCAGTACGCACTTACGATAAACTGGATAATAATAGATGACTTGAAGTCATAATGTCAGTATTGTCAGGATCATCCAGCAGTTAAACCAGTGGGTGACGTTTCAGTATTCGTCCCACTTACGTCAAATATGTTGCTGTTAGCGCCTACTTCCGGGAAACTGCACTCAGAACACGTTGAAGCGAATTCATTATCCTCTCCCAGATGCCACATCTGTAGCTAGCATAAGGCGGGTCAGAGCGCCAATAAACAAGTCATAGCAACATGTCGCTCTTTACTTTGTTACAGTCCACTGTCCCCATAAACTCTTCCAACTCAATTTCCGCTCCAAGAAATTCGGTGCCTCTATCACTATACAACTATTTTCGACTGACAAACCGAAATATTGTCGTGAAGAATGAGTCAATTGATAGCGAATAAGCCCTACTCAATTCGTCCTGAGTTCAGGATAATGGTTACTACTGCCTTACGACACCGCATGATCTCCTTAAGAATAACGGGGTGTTTTGTGAACTTTAGCAGAGTACAGTTGTCAAGTTGGCTTCCCACACATAGATTACCACGGAGAATTATCGGGCGCAACTTGTAAATAGGCGAATGGTTCCAGGGTCTTTTACTGCGTACCTCGTGTTGAGTTTATGGGTGGCGCACAGCTCCGTGGGGGAAGTATTTAGCTGAACACACTGCATTACGGATCTTTCTTCTCCGTTGAGTCCTTTGGGTTGCGGAGGTTTACAAGTAAGTTATTCGGGGAGTTATGTTTGAAAATTATAAACAACGCAACTGCTCTCCTAAAGCTTACTCACGAAGAATAGTACGACAACATCACATCAGTCAAATGGGCTGTTGTTGCGGTAGCTGAAACTATGGCGACACATTTCCGGGTCCCACACTTGGTAGTGGTGTTCCTCGAGTTCAATGATAGGACATTGGTGCTCACCACGCTTCAGATACTCTGGATCTTGAATCCAAATTTATAACAGCTTAGATTGTTTCGTACGGGTGCCACGTGAGGTACAGTCAGCAGGGCTCACGTTGATGGCAACGTGCTTCCGTTGAGAAATGCTAGTATGTATGAAACTAGACCTGTTGGCCACGCAGGTTTTAAACCTCGAACTTGGGTTAAAAATGTAATGAAGAACAATCTCTGTGTCAGTTCAAAAGTACACATTGTAAAACCGGCCTCCTGTTTGCTTCACCAGCTGGCGCTTTACACTAACCACCAGCCCAACAGCCTGAATTTGGAGCCGGTGCTTGAGAGGCGTCAATCTTGAATTCCCCACAAAAACTGCAATGAACATGTTGTAGCGCCTCACGTTTCAGGTAAGCTACGGCTCCATTTCAGACCCTTTATTATGCGGATTAGTAAGCTAAATTTTTAGTGATCACATATTGGTCATTATTCATCTAGTTTAGTCAAGAGAGCCTAGGCAGAAGCAACTCGAACGGCAAATCACATGGAAGGTTGAATGTTGGACGAATAACCGGGTTAGTGCTGCTCGTAACAAGATAGTGTGACCATTGGGCTTACTGTGCAGCAAAGGTGGTGGAACTGATCATGTACGATGGCCAAAAAACGGCTAGTTAATAATTCGTCGCTGAACAACACACCATCTTATTTAAGAAACGGGATATATTAGGCATAGCCAATTAAAAACCAGTACAAAGCCTTTTGTTGACGTGAATGACAAGTTTTACATTCGGATAGGTTATATCAACGTACTCGCGTGTGTAAGTCAGAGTCTCTTCCTATGTCGGTTTGTGACATGCAAAACTAAATGGTTTTAGATGAGAGACGCCGAAAACAGGCAGTAAAATCTACAGAATCTACATAAACATGAACCGCATTCACATATACAACAAGACGTTTCGGAAGACTAAACGAATGCGGCAAAGTTCCAAGCAAATGTTCGCCAAAGCCCTATAAAATAACCCAAGAAATGAAATTTTGCTGCTAACTTCAAGCATTAGAAAACCCGTATTCAACTAACTCACAGGATGAATGCAAAAAAGTGAGTTGGCTGAATGTCCTAAATAGGATTCGCGTAATACTCAGGATATTAATATCCACCCAGCTACCATGAACCGGTGCTGTTTTGAATATGAAGATTAGTTCGACTTCCAAAGTGTGAAAACGCAGCATCTCATTAGCAACTGATGAAATAAGCGACCCTGGTTGGAACTCTTTTGTGGTCGCCTGTGCGCATCATTGTTGTTTAGTGCTGAAACCCATCAATATAGGTCCGGGAAATGAAGCAAACTACCACGGTGTGCCCATGGCCCAAAAAGATGCTTTGTGTTTTCGACATTATGTTTAAAATTGAAAAATAGCACCTTATTGCAAAATATTATAATTAGAATTTATTAGCCGAAGCTAACTCTGCCTTGTGTGGGGAATTTTTTATTTAGGTTTTCTACACTGGCATAGTTTGCAAGAGCAGAATAGCTGAGAACTGTGATCATGACTTCCGCTAAATACTTCTGAAAATTTACGCTAATCAGAAATAATTCTTTTCTCGTCTTGTCAAGCTGACTCCCTTTTTCGCCAATTTAGTTCAGTTCACCACCATCCCAAACAACCTATGCATTAGGAACCAAGGTTATCCAGGGGAGGTGAGTCTGATACATTCATGCACACAGGGTCCATAACGAAGTTGTGTTTAAATTTCCGAAAGTAATAAAAATACCACCACGTCTGTTTGCTTGGTATTTCGCATGATGAATCGTGCCCAACGCGAAAGTCTCTCGCAATCCCTATCAATCCAGATTTGTATTGCAACTTGGTTTCTAAATCCAGCTCAATTTGCCGCATATTTATTATTTTGGGTGTTTCTAGTTTGATCCTGGACGGAGAACGCAGGTAGCATTCAACCGTTAACCAAGCTATTTGTCTACCCTACCCGATAATAACTCTTGCTTTTGTTGGGACAGAATTACTGGTTGTTTTTCACTTGTCCTTGGCAGATTAGTTCTGTTTTCAGCATTATTTTAGCCCGTTTGGAACTTCCCACGTGAGCATTATAAGCAGCTCGTTTTTGGCTGCATATGGCCTGTGTTCAGTAAATCAGCAGATTCGCACGTCCATTGGCTTTCTGGTCCGGCTAAATGCATCAGGCTATCAAGCGGCTATCTAGACTAGAGTTAACTATATTAAGGCGTCAGGAAAACTGCTGGCCACAACGTGAACAAACGCTTGAAATTTATCAGTGGTCTCGAACGTTTCTCCATTTCGGAAGTAAACACCTTTAGTGCCACTTACATCCAATTTGAGGGAAAGCAAAACGACACTAGTGACAATAATATTCGGGTAAAACTCTGATGGTGCTGGATAAACATAGGAGCGTCCAAACCTAATGTGCTAATTTTTGTTTCAGATTTTGCATGAGGCATCTAATGACAAATATCTTTGATGTGTATACAGGATATATGGCAGAATTAGGGCCTGCAGAATACAGCATGCAATTGCTCTTTTAAATTTCTCGATGTGTCTATTATTCCTAGATAGTATAATTTAAGTCACGGTCAGGCCAAAATCAATGAGAAGAACTTTAGAATCTACCTATAACACAGGCATTTAGGCAACCCACTTTGGTCAGTCGATGTCTATGGAACAAAATCTGGCAAACTTTTTTCATAGATCCATCTTACTGGAACAGTTTCACATGGAACACTAGATCAGTTGCTACCGACTTCGCCAAGTTTAAGACATATGGTTTTGCTTGAATCAGCAGGATGGTGGAAACAGAACATCTGCGTAGTGGTTTTTTACTAAAATAATATCTGACAAGTAATGGCGCCAAATAATAAAGTCATGTTTGACACTTTGTTCAAGCTTATAGGTCAATTCGTATCACGCTAGACTGCATGAGAAAATTTTTATAATCTCTTTTGGCGATACGCACTAACGTCTCTTACAAGCCACTATTCTTTTGCGTTGAAAAACTCTATTACATGGAGGTGGAACAGCATCAGTGACTCGGTCCAAAGATAAGGCCGGAATCATAAAAATCACGAAAAACAGCGGAAATTGAGGATACTTTTAAAAAAATGTTTTGGAGTGCCTAAGTCCCATACCACCAGAAGGAAGCGCGATGCATGGATACTGCCAGGTTGCTCAAGCCTGGAAAGGGGATGCTGAGAGGCAGAGTTTGGGTTCAAACCACGAACCTTCCGGTCAGTACTTTCGCGCTCCAGCCAATGATAGGGATAACCTGGAAAATACCGTAATATTCCACAACCTTTATCGTCACTTCTTGAATTCTCGGCAGCATGTTTAAGGCTTGTACATCCTGCTGCATGGCTTCGCAACTTGTGGGAGCAAACCACATGCAGTAGGACTGGATGGTCTTGTTCAGGTTTCCAAGTAGTGCTTGTGCCTCCAGCTCTTCTTCAGTACATGACTTAATGAGGTGGTTTCTGAAATTAAACGATGAGTGCAAACCGAGTAATCTTCTTTTTAAGCCCTTGGCTCCAAAGGCTTATCCGTCAAACAACCGGGTTTGGAACTCTGAGTTTCATGAGACGCAGGATGTTGGTGATTCCCAGTAGGGATGAAACTGCTGTAAGTGCTTCTTGGCCTTTCAGCACAGACCAACCTCACAGACTCAACGCAATTTCAATGATTACCTACGAGAATGAAATTTTCGACCGACCCAACCATGAAACGATGATAACTTCTCACATATTGACGTGACTTTTGGAACCCAATTGCTATGCATGGTGAATTGATAAACCGTAACATGTTCAACGGCCGATTAGCCCATCAGAGATAGCAGTATTTAGACAAAGAGTTCGGCATCCATTGCATCAGTATTATATCTGCATAAAAAGCTGCTGATCAGGGAGAATTATGTGGTATACCATTTAAGATTACACTTCGGATGATGGTAGGTGAGGAATCCCACACAGAGACTCCACGCCATTCGTGAAAAAAAATGTCCAGCGTCACCGCAATGGTCTCTTTCCAAGTTCGGGTTTGATGCATTCCATACCACCAAAACATGTAGTGGTGTAGTGATGAATAAATTGTCAACGTATTGCCTCAATCATGATTTACTAGGTCATAGAAGGATACTAAAGGAACTTGTAGACAGCTGCGTCTCGAAGCAATCTATCCAGATTAAAAATGGCACCTGATTCAAAAAATTATTGGCAACCTTACAGTTGTCGATGTAAAGCATAGCGATATGCTCAGTTTTATTTGATCAATGTTAAATGAAAGCACTAATCCGGTATGTGAAACTTTTATTTGGTTTCGTCAACCGCGAGAAGTACAATATTATTGGTGAAGCAGGCAAATAATGACCTGTTACAGCTTATGTTACTTTGTCGGAGTGAAGGCAATCAGATTCACTACTTTACAGTTGCCAGCCGACGTGACGTATCCCTGTCAGTTTCGGTTAAATGGCCCCACCAATACCTCTGTTCTGTGCAGCACCACCCGAATAGAGGTTTCTTCTGTAGATTTTGTGATTCCTATCCAGTAAAGATTGGGCAACCGGCTATTCATGATTGGGACTTAATCTTTGACTTCCTGATATTATTCCACACCCTAGATGACCGAATTAGCTGGCTAACCTAGTCGAACAACGTATGCTATTTCCTAGTATATGGCAAACGTCGTCAGCAAACTCATCTTTGAAGTAAAGCTTACTCAGATATGTAATTTACAAAATGAAATAATAAACGTTTAACAGGAGAAGTATCTTAAACCTACCAACTGTTCCCGTCCTCTCAATATATGTCTTTATACTCAGAAAAAAATTTGGTATCAAATACAATATTCGAATTAGTTTGAGATCAAATTAAACGTGTACATATGTAGACTTTTACACAACTGCGCACGTTGTGCTAACATACTCAAAAGGAAAACTTGTGAGGCTCAGACCCGGACCGCAGCAAAGCAACCCTAATAACCGCACGCCACAGAACAGAAAGTAGCTAAATATATATGGCAAATATTGTCTGCTACCTTGATACCGTTCTATATTTTTGCTTCATCCCACCGACAGCTTCAGGGTAGAATAGCCATCAGGACTGGTACGACCTCGATTGTCTCTGTATTGAAGAGGAAGGCACTTCGACCCTCGGTTTGTGCACGGTGCTAAAGTTAGTCATCAAGGTACGGTTTCCATTTAACTGAACTAAATAAAATGGAGCGACAGAACAGAATTTACAGTGTCGTCATTGGAGCATGGGTTTTGGTGTCCCCGAAAAATTTTCACACTTCACCAGCGTTCAGTATATGTATTTGTCACTGTTTTTAGGTTTCATGTTATTATCTTGGTATTCACGCATTCCAAACAAAGACGGGGTTCTGCCGATGATGGCGGAGACTTGACCCCATTATTAGCATTCCTTGCACGTTAAGAAATAGAGTGTTTAGCTATACGAGAAGATTCACTCTTGCCCAGAGGACCTAGCCATCTAGAACTCTTACCAAACGATCCAGCTGAACCCTCCTGATTGGTCCTAATGAAGCGTAGGACACTTTTTGGTTTTCGAACCGCAACAGACAGTTCTTGCTCGACGACTTCTCGCCACACACCGGTGCTCCACTTTCTCACAGCGCTGCAAATAAATCAAACCTGCGAGTTCACAAAACTTTACTATACTGTGCTTTTCTCAAATCGGAATTCTCATTACACATGAGCGAGGAGCATCACGAGAATGCTGAGTAAGATCTCTAACACAACGCATGCACATGTCCGTCTAATAGCTGACCAGCCGATCATTCCACTGTGTAGATGAATGCATGCACATATAAAAAATAACCCACGTTAAAATACTTGTGACTCAGTAGGATATAGCACTGTCACATTGCAAAACAATATAAACCGTGTTGAACCATACGGTAAACCAGTTGTCCAGGTAAATTCGGATGATTCTCAATAAAACCAACTAGCGGCAGCTTAGGTGTCGTCCCGGGCGTTTTGGAAGTGGAAACTTCCGTATAAAGCAGTAATTAGTTTGTACGCGCTAATGGTAAACTAAGAATTCACAATTATGTACCACTTCTCTAATTTTAGAAGTCTTCTTCCCACGACCATAAGAGGTAACCATTTGGATGACCTATTGAGTTCTGTGTTCACGCATGTGATCTTCGAATCATGTAGACTATTCTTTACCTTATGCCACTTATATTCAAATACTAATTAACTGCTGTAACTTGTGACCACTCCACTTTAGGGCTATCGAATACTTTCCAATATTTATGGCGTCAATTCAAGGGTAGTGACTTCAAAGGAGTAGTGTTAGCCATGAAGAAACCTGTTGCACAACCTTTTACCGTCAAGTTTTGTATATAAATGTACGCATCGCAGATAAAATTGCACCTGTCTCCTTCAATAGAAAACCCCAAAGAATTTGAAGCGCCTTAATTGGATAAATGCAGAAATGTGTTTGATGGGCAGGATGAATATATTGAACGGTTGGGGGCTGTGAAGTGTGTCTAGCGGAACAACTTATCAGTTTTAAAGTGAATCCAAGTGAATTGTTGGAGATGGTTTGACGAATAAGGACGACTCGTGCAATAAGTCTATATCAGACTTCACCTCTTGACCCCATTTCGTGTAGTGGGGTCAGTATGATTAACAGCAAGCTGCTACGTTCCGGCTGAATTGGTATTGATATATTTTATTTGAGACAAGATCGGGTGGAGCGACATGAGGGGGGCAATCTTACTCAGACTTGTGGTTCGCCTGATTAATAACACAATAGTGAACTGTATCGTCACATGCAAATGAGTTTGGTTGTATCGAGTGACTCGATCCGGTCTAGTCGAAGCTCACGTTTATGATATTCTGACATTGAATGTGCTGCACAATATTCACCTCGTTTTTCAGTTGGCAAGATAATTCTGGATTACTATCTAATGGAACACTATCCGTTAATTTGTTGAATATTCTTCAACGAGCGACCACTGATTTTATCCGCCTTAGGACTCACTTTCTAGCCTTATTCCTCGAGATATTGTCAACATAATGTACTTCTGAAACCAAAATTGCACGCGGTTCCCGAGGTAATGCATCTGAGGACTAATTGGGACTAGCAGGAACTTAGGAAACTAACGAGAAGTGCCACCCGAAAGCTTGCGATAAAATGAAATCTCGAACAATACCGTCAATAATTTCCAGCTTATGTGGTTTCAGGTAACACCCGGCTCCTTTCTAAGCACACGTAATATTAACCTGACACACTGATGGTACCATAAAGGTCTTGTTACTCTCAGTCCAGACTGAGGTCACTTCGTAAGGTATTTTGTCATGATACGCTTTTAAAGGACGACGACACGTTGCACCGAGGACCGCTGAAATCATATAATCGGCCGGCACTCTTAGGTAGAATATTATAAAAATCCAGGAGTTTAGTATGTTATACAAATCTTTTCATCGCCAACATTAGCAAATACCAAGGCCAAAAAATGGTATTGCCACCTCTTGAAAACCTATTGTTGATGTTTCAGTCCTGATGTTTCAACTGACCTATGTCCGTTTCCATTGTGACTTGGATGTCGAAAACACGTTGTTCAGCAGTTGATTCACAGGTGACAGTCTATTTTTCTTTAAACTAGCAAATATACTGTCAACATAGCGTAACATTGTTTCGGGTTGATTTCCGACAGCACGACCCGCTCCAGTTTCTGCTTTGTAATTTCTGCGATGAATTCATTACCAGTATAAAAGAATACAAGCTTGTCGGCAGAATACATGACCCAATGTCGGTTGCTTCAATCCATGAAGACGAAGGGGGACAACAGTTTAATTGCGAGACTTCCAAATATTTGGTCATGCGAAAACAAAACGGAAGCTGGAGTTTGCCAGCCTATCAGCCGTAACGAGCAGAAGAACTACAGAGTCATGGGACTCACATGAGAAATCAAGAAACCGAATAAGCAACAGACTAATAGAATCAAAAAGGGGAGACTACAGAAAATGAAAGGTGAATGAATCACCTAATCAAATGAAATTTTTCAGACCTCAAACCAGGAAAAATCGGCTCATTTACAGGAGGGGAAGAGAACCTTCGAATTGAATGCGCCTAACTAACCCCACAGATAAAGTGAAGTGAGCGCACAGCGCACTTCATATCCTCAGGTGACCAATCAAACTACGTGAAGACCTCCTTGGGACCAGCTTATTTCCCTAGAGCTACCAGAAGCTGTTTAGAAATTATATAAGATATCTATGTCCATATATACATATATTTATAGGGCTATATATAAAATTCATACCCATTCACTCGACCCCGCACTAACGGTGTCCTATCTATAGGTGATGAAACGTTTGTAATTCAGCTGCCAAACCCGGAGGACAGACCAAAAACCAAGCAGCGCACCCAACCTATCTATCTCCAAAAACGTTTCTCATTCCCATTTCTCGTTTCCTGGACCAAGGCGTTAACGATTATTACCTGAACACGAAGTGTGATTATCCCTGATTTCACCTAGGACTTGTTTAATTTTGTTGAGTACTTGCTTACTTCAAAGCATTTCCTTGTACCTCCTTCCTCTCGATCAAACCCTTTCCCTGTTAGAACACACTGTTTCCTGTATCCACCTCATGCATCCACTGTTTACCCAAAATCCCTTACGAAGTTTTAACCTTTGAGTTATCCGAACAGTTGATATTTGCGTTACCACGTGCTGTACGCGCAGGTTGCTAATTCATTTAGCGTGCTCTCCAGGCTTCCTTCGGATTCGTACAATTTAGTGCGACAATTAGATTCATATTGTTTCATATGCATGACATTTAAACGAAAACACATTCCACTGTAAAATATTCTCTTCATCATAAATTCGGAGGCTACTCTCCCACTATCCTAGCACAACTTCACGTCTCATAAAAGTGATGGCTTTCAAATAGATGCTGAACTGATTTGCAATCTTTTACTCACAAATGCAAATTTGGCATTTCCGCTCTCTTAGCTTATCATTGATGTGCTCAAGATAATCAAGATAATCAAGATGTTTCTGTGACGTAACATCTTGCTCAGAAAATCACCTCAGATATCGCATTTGCCAGTTAATCATTGTCAACATCTTGATATACTGAATTTTTTCCGGTAGGCTACAAAATGTTGTAATCCGGATAACCAACTTACTTGTCTCAGTGGCTGGTGTGGGATCTCAGTGTGTCTTTAAGGACCACCGGAAATTTTGTTGAAGACATTAAAAGACAATCCACCACACGCTGTTTATTTCCTCACTTCTTCGCGGATGATGTATCGTGTGCATCGTGTTCAGGTTATTGCCTTCACCAGAAACCGTTTAGCGGTCAATGTTTTCCACGTTTGCTAAGTTGATTACACTTATATTGGTATACAATCAAAATCATCACCATTGTTATATCTGCTGACGCGTTACTTATTGAGTCTCTCCAAAAATGCGCGAAAGCGCGTGACAACACCCCAAGGGAAACGTAGTGAATTACCTCATTTTGAAGTAATTACCTCGTTCTCTTTTGATCCCCACGTGTTTCCTCGACATCTAGGGATATATCTAGTTAGGCTTTCTATTCTTTTGTAGTAAAAGCTCCTCTACTATGGCATCCTTGTTGGATAGCCTCAAAAGGATCTTGAACATTTGCGGAAAAGTTTCAGCAATTGGCCTTAGCAGTAGCAGTTCACCGTTCACACTAACCCATCAGAACTAAGATATGGGCCGCGTCTGTTGTGACACTAATTGCATGCACGCTAACCACTTCTAACAGCGAGACGTCTTATCGTTCTTCATGTCCATATCTTATTTTTCAGGCGGCTTTCGGAAATCCAGGAGTTTTTCAACAGGTGTCATTAAATGATTAGATATAAATTCCCAAGAAATGAAAAAAATGGAAGAAACCAATGCGCTACATCACTATACTTTAGATTTTCACGGCAGTACTCAGAGTATCTTGAAATTCTTTTCAGACCACTGGGGATGCCTGCCACGTCCTACGAGATATCGCGGTGATACGCAGTTAGGGGATGCCGACAGGTTTTGTTGTAGACTGTTGTAAACATATAGTCAGCAGGCCTAGGTGGGACTAACCCACCGTAGAAATACAGAAATTTAATGGATGTTGGACAGGTTATATACACTTTTGATATAAGCAACCACCGAGGCAAAAGAAATGCTATTATCACTAATTGAACGTTAATCGTCGATGTTTCAGTCCTGAACTTTGAAGTGTCATATGTCGAATTTCTTGATGGTCTACCCTGGGTCATGTGAAAAAGACGAATAAAGCCGTCTCACGCTTAAATTATTACCCAGGAACTGTATCGTAGTAGGCCGATATCGGTATAATCACATGGTTAGATTTCAGAATGCTCACTGTGGGTGCCGGACAAACTCGGTTTACGTCATGAAGTTTAACAAATCCACACAAACTGGTCTCATATTGGTTATGACTATCGGAAGAAATAAATTGTTCAGCCTTAACGCTCTTCCTGTAGTAATAACACTTTTTAGATGTTTAGCGCGAGTGCTGGGACGCTTCCAGGTTTCTCAAGCCTAGACAGAAACAGTTGAGATGTGGAGGTCGTATTCGAACCACGGACATTCCGCACAGTAGTTCCGCATCATCTCAAGTGAGTCCTCTCGACCCATCACGGAAAAGGTGCAGTAAAAATTTTCAGTGCGACAAACTCCTCCGGAAGGCTTAAGGTAGTGGTTTGGTGTTTGAGAAAACCCCTGAAAACATTATTATACTCAGCTTTGAGGATAGGCTATCTGTTAAGACGACCGCGCTGGATTGCCGATTGAATCGCGATCCGTTTACCTGGTTTTCCATTTATGACCTCGGAGAAGCTTTACTTGTGAAAAGCGGTGCCTCAATAATTTGTTCATAGTTTGGAGAGATTTGTAAATTTGCAATCGAGATTTCTTCATTTTATTCAGAAACAAACACTGATGCGGAAACCGCACAAGATGCCCAAGTAAGGTGGAAGTTGTGAGACAGGTATTTCTAACTTCCAAAGAATGCACTTCATAAACCGAACAGGCGCCTGTACTCACATTGGAATGCCACTTGTTCCGACCGACACTTCGAAGTGCGTCACGAAAGGTTTCGTGGTTTTTGGCTAACGTGGTTCTGTACCATATCATTCCGATCAGTATATTTATAAAGCAGCTTACAAAAGCACTTGTGCTGCAAGTCAGCCAGACAAAATCTGGCACCGAATATCCACTCCGGTGTTCAATATGACACTAGGGTAACACAACACAGTTGAGGATGGGTCTGCTTGTTTTTGTTCATATTGGGATATCCTCGGATATGCTTGACATTCTTACATAGACTTTGTAGGAATCCTGGACTACGTCCAAACAAGTTTGTAGGCTGTCTGTTAAATCTCCTATATGCAATCGAGAAGCGCATTGATTAAACCCACTCAGATATTCTTATTATAATGTATGTTTATCCTTGGATTTCTACTGAAGCGCTTCGTGATGCCTGCCAAGTCAAGTGAAATATTTTTTGAAGCATTTCGGACGAAATATCTAAACTTTCTAAATAGAACTCTAAGCATCGTGTCGATACTCCTATTTTCGTTTCTTGGAGACAGGCAGCTGACAAATTCGGATTGGAGTAGCGTATGCCTGCGGACAAGTTCACGTTTTGCACCAGAACTACACAACTCCAACCCCCCGAGCGACAGTGTTCAGCCCAATCAAAGTACAGCAATACCTCCCGACCTAAAGCTGCCACCTTGAC
>CM030375.1:28362479-28473986 GCA_003604175.2 Clonorchis sinensis
ATGATGTGTTTTTTAACCACACCAAAGGCCAGAAACGTCAGAAGGTGTCGTTACATCATAAAACCAGGGGTCCTATGAAAGTTCTCCGGTTAGCGAAAACTCCCCAGCGGATAAGATATTGGCTCGCTCGATCTTAGTTTTTACGTGCGATACTCAGCCTGCGTTTATCAAATCTCAACCAAATAGGCCAAGTGGTTTGGTTGCCATGACAGTCATGTCACCTTCATTTTAAAATTACGTCATTGTTTTCGTTCACATCTGGGTTGGAAAATGCACGCACACGAATCCGGTACGAGCGCCGCACCGGCTTGTTGTCATGGTAGTTGGTACACGAATCCAGGATAAACCTGACAGAGTAGCCGACCTTGACAGCCGCTACATGGTCAGTCAGCGACATGACAAAAGACAAGTACGGAAGTTCCTGCTCTCTGCATCCCATCGGCTGATAGGTGTTCAAACAAAAGGGGCCAACCAAAAACGATGTCAGCGCGTCCTAGTTGCTGTGACAATGACTGGAATGTGTATAATCTAAACCCACCCGATTCTGTGGATGTAGATGTAGAATTAGGCTTTGTATGCCCGCATGATATATCAGTCCAGCCATGTGTGTTTGCACTGTAAGCATCTTTTAAGGTTTCTCAAGCGATATTGCAAATGCTTTCAACATTGAGATGACAAGTAGTTTCGTTTAGATGAAAAGGTGAAATTTTGTTTTCTCCTGTGGTGTACTACTGACTGGATTTTTGAAGTACCGAGGAGTTCACAATTCACGATTAATAAAGGAACTTTTTGGAAGCAACTGGAAACATATAGATAGAAACTGAGTTTTTTTTTCACATCTGCAGTATGCTAGTACAAAACGAATGAACTGGAGAACTGTTCGGTGTTGGTTCCCAAGCCGGTAAAAGGACTACATTGGAGAATTCTCCGCTATTTTTAGTGCTCAAGTAGATAGAACACAAGGAATAACGCAGAAATCTCACATAACTGCGTTTACCACAAAACCGACAGTTTATTCATTTTGCGATCGCTACCGTCGCCAAAATTTGGTATTTCGAAAGCGAAGCCTCTGTGCACTTGATTCTGGCGTCATTTTGGATTGAACCTTCGAATAAGCAATATCATCGTAGTTACCGAGCAACCATATGAATTTTTCTGAATAATTCTGCGATGGGTAAAGCATATGCACAAACATTTTGAACACATACTGACAACAGCGACCTAGCGCAACACAGTACAGAGTCCCTGACTGAGAACTTAGGGTCCCGAGGACTACATCTTGGAAGTCGGGCCAATTTGAACCCGGGACGGAAGATAGAACTGTTATACGACAATAACTCGCCACTAAGAAAGCCACTGCTGTTCGTTTTCGATGCAAAAGCTTCGCTGGCGTCAGCCGAACTACCGATGGTCAAGTCTCGTCACAGTACAACAAAGCTCGCATTGGGAATGTGTCGAAATATCGGTAGCTCGGGTGAGTTTACTGCTTGTTGATCTCTTCACCGAGCTTGGCGATTGACTTACAAACGTTTCGTTACCATACAAGGAGACATCATCAGTGCGCAGTGGGGTGGACACTTCCCCATTGCCTGTGTGCGTTTATACAGCATCGCTAAAAAACACGGAAGCTTACCTGCAAAGCAAAACCTCTGGACTGAACAGGAACCAGGTATACAAAAGTAATCATAACGAAGCTTGGATAAGGAATCTATCTAAAAGGCAACTCGCAGAAGCTGAAGAAAACGTTCTCACCAAAGGACTTGACTTCAACTTCAAAGACACGACAAACCCAGAGTATTTAGCCAGCCTAGAAGCGGCGATAAAACCTATCAGACTCCACGAAAACGCTTGCCAAACCATCATTCCGGTCATCACCTTCTCCGGAAAAGAAAACGAAGCAATGAACAAGTCGAAAGAGAGTGAAAACATAGTGATTCTGCTAGGTAACAAGGGATATCTAACAGTGATGCTGGACAAATCGGACTACATCGATAAAGCAGAGCGCATGTGACAATGGTTATTTTGCGTGGAGGTCCACCGGTTTGGTTCGATACGATAGACAAAGAGGGAAGCGGATCCAAGCTGACCAGAGAGACTTCAGCACACGACTTACTTTGCTTCAAAATGAGCAATGACCCCGAATTATTGGGGTTTTTGACCAAAATGATGACTGCATTGGTCTTCACGCTTATCTTTCAAAGTTCAGCTGTGGCAAACTTTCGGTGCCTAACTGCCATGCCACCAGAAGGAAGCACAAGGGCTGGGATACTGCCAGGTTGTCCAAGCCTAGACAGGGGAAGTTGAGAGGCGGAGGTCGGGATCGAACCACGGACCTTCTGATCAGTAAATTCACAACTGAGCCATCTCGCCCCACTTCTGGGGTACGCAACTTGACTCTGATCACGCCATCGTACGGGCCCGGTTGTCACTTCACTTTTCGCCAGCATTACGCGTGGCAAAGGAGAGCACTTCCTGTCCGGAGACCAGTCACCCGAGCAGCACCCTACATATGGTCGGGCGAAATCAAAGGTCTTTTGGTATTCGAAGTGCAAACTCTAGCCTACGGATTGTGACCGGTTGATCCATTGAGGGAGAGAGTTGGTTTTCCTAAAAACCAACCAGCGTACCTCAGCATTACTAGTCCAGTGTTCCCATCAGAATAAAACATCACCAAAAGGACTACAAATTGCCTCTCACCACATACACATAATCCAGATGACCACTATGTACAAAACAGTATATTGTACACATGCAGTAGTGCCCCAGTGACTATGTTTGGGGTAATCGAAGAGCGAACAGGGAAGAAGACAGGCTAGGAGAGGGACAATCAGATAACACAAGGGAGGGATAGGGCATGGGAAGCAAATAGGTTGGACAGAATGGGCATGATTGCATACCGATGGGCGGGCCAAACAGGGAACCCGAGAATTGATCTGCCTGGAAAAATCACATCCCACGAGTCTTTAACATTTTCATTTTCGGCATCTTCTTCGCCTTTTCTTTTCGTTGTTCCCGTTCCTACAGTGGAAAATGGAGTAAAACAGAGTTGAACAGAAAAAGTAAAGTGCGGATGATCTGCTCCTGAATAGATGGGTTTTTTTTCGGGAAAAGATTACAACTACTCTAAGACCAAGGCCAGAGAAGAACTCCGAGCGCAACAGTGGATGAGGCCCCCAGTTAGCACGATAGTCGATGGTTCGACCGAATTCTACAGAAATAAGGCGTTTGATGGCTACATCTGTCCGTGTGATTGCTACTCCCATAAACTGCATTAGTGCTGAACGTAGTACACATGGAGAATTCCGTGAAGGCATACCGAGGGCATGTTCAATGATAAAACTTCATACTTCAAGGTGGAAATTAAAGAATGTAGCGCTTGGACATTCATGACTTTGTGATCAACAAATCTGAGACAGAAAGGTTCTTCCAAGATGAGAATAAGTTAAATGTCGACGATCAGGATGACTCGAAACCATCGATGCCATGATCTGAAACGGACAGGGTCCAGTATGATTGAAAATTCACATGACAGATACTCTACAAGATTAGCTTCGGAGAACATTGGTTACTGTGGGTGGCAGGTAGCCAATTAGAGTAGCAAGTTGGACAGTCACTGATAAAGTTTAATTCAAACACTGAGTATTCGTCCAACCGGTCAGGACTCGATCCACGTGCATAGAATCACCATGATCGTTCTGTAAAAAGCAGCGTTAGGTCAACGTTTCCAAAGCAACCGAGAAGTTCGGATTGTTCGAAAAAGTACACTATAGCTGCTAACAAAAAACCCCATCACACAGGCATCAGTGTGTAACCTGGTAAGAGAACATGATTGGAGAGTCAAGAGTTTACTTTGTGGCGTACATAAGAAACATAGTGAACACTAGCGTTTCAGCTGGTGGACAGGGTGAATTGCACTAGTACCAAGTGTATCATAGGCATCTCTGGACTATGACTGAATTTTGCTCCAGTTGTAACGCCCTTTCGGTGCCTGGGTGCCATGCTATCCGGAGGAAGCTGGGATACTGCCGGGTTGCCCAAACCTAGAGGCAGAGGTCGAACCATGGACCTTCCGGTCAGTAAATTCGCGCTCTAACGATGGAGCAATCTCGCCCCGAGCAGAGCATTTAGTGCAGGTCCTTTCGGATATCTGAAACCTACAGATTACATATCGACAGTTCATAAAATGCGCTTCGTTAAGTGTATTACATTCTTTTGTAGAACAGAAACCGTTTTGCATCGTCAAAATCGTAATTCTGCCGCTATCCTCAGTGAAAAACATCTCCATACCTCGAGTAAATGCCAAATCCTGCCACCTATTCTTGTGTTTGTACATGTGGGATATTTGAGGACTATTTTGGTGGAGCGCCACTTCAAGCAAAAATACCAATTTAGGTTCATGACGTTTAGGGGTAAATCGCATATGTCATACTCAATCAGTAGAATCCTTGCAGTTCACCGGAAAGGCTGTTGTATGGCTTTGGAGAACTGAGAACTCTTCGACAGCCCATGACCGGCCTCACCCTTCTTGGGGCTCATCAGGTCAACCTTAGGTTCTACGAGAGAGATTCAGCTGAAATTTAGTCGAATCTCACGTTAAAACCAAATTAGTGTGCAAATGAGCGTATTTCGCTATTTCACGTCCATCAGTAATCAGTTTATTTTGCCGATATATGTATTGTTCTTGAGACAAGACAATCCACCAAGCAGTTAGGGGTTTGTACTGCGTTGAACAATCTGAAAAAGCGAATATGTAAGTGCTAAAATCGAAGACCTTACACAGGTTTCTAGGAGAGGTGTCTAGCTTCATGAAGCACGAATGACAGAGTCAGACTGCGAAGGTGCTTGAGCACCGATTTGCTTAGTTCTGTATGCGTGAAACAACCAAAATCGTCATCTGTCGTTCGAAAGACTATCTGTTGGGCTAACTAAATCGGTTTCCAAAATACAACCAACCAGGAAGAATCGAACCTAACCGCCACGGTTAGGTTACTGTTGAGTTTGTGACCTGGAATGAGTGGAGGTTGATCAGGTGACTGTTGATCGGTTCGCCCAGCTTGGTAATTAGCCTGTAGACGTTTCACCTCCACCGCAAGGTAAACGCACCCGAGCTACTCATAACACTGACCGGGAAGTAGCTGAGCCACTTTGATTCCTTTGGATGACACGGCGACTAAACTATTCGCTAGAAAAGCAGGTATGTGATTCAAACAGTACGCTCGAACGAGGATCTGAAGCGATATCTGGTGGGTGATCTACTAGACCCTTATCAATCAACAAAAGTGCGCCTTTAAACTGTGGTCATTGAGACATTCGAAATTCGCCAGCCACATGTCTGAATAGATTTTTGCGCCAACTATTGTGCCTATCCATATACAGTCATATCGATGTAGGACACCAAACCAACAGGGGTTCAGGGCGGGCGACTGTTTTCATTAGTGAGCAAGGAAAATGTAACTAGTTGTCCGGAAAACTGGTGTGCAAAGTGGGTATTAGAAACTTTGAAATATTAGTAGGTTGAGTGGGTTGTTGACCAGGTAGCTGACAAAACAAACACAAAAGGGACCATCAGGACAAAGTGAAAGAGCTACGGGAAAGAAGAGACGCAATGAACCCAATAGATCTGACCGTGACGCAGCACGGATGCTAAACGGTCCAATCAAACGGCATGCAGGCGAAAAATTCAACAACCAGTAGCAAATGGCCCTCAAAGATCATACAAATGCACGCACACCTGGAGAAGAAACCCACCAAGAGACGACGCCTCCTGGTGTGGTGAAGAAACTATTGCATTCCAGCTACCAAACTCCGCGAAAAGGCCAACTGAAACCCGATCAACAGCCAAGCACACACTGCTACGTAGCATGGCCCTAAAATGAAATGTGCACACTGAGCGGTCAGGAAGCTCAGTTGAGCAGAGGATCCATTCACGCAGAGTTCCAGCATGGGTGACCCACACACGGATCGTGTTTATGTTTTATAGCGATCGTTTTACGTGCAATTCTAGTACGAAACTGGGTCAGAATGATCAGTTGAGATCTAATTTGGTATTTTCTGCGGGCTGTAATTGACAAATATTCTATGAGTGACGTCATAAGGTGGAGAGATCACAGACAGTGCGGTCGGCGATGATGCGTCTTATGGATATTCTGTTTGAACAGTACAAAAACCAAATGGTGCCACACTTTTCTACTGACTACGACAAAGTTACATCGAGAGAAAAAAAATCCTGCCGTGGGAGAGGAAAACTGCCCACTGGTGTACAACAGTTTTCCGGTGCAATTCACGTGCTCCCGGGTGTCACCGCCAGTGGACTATACTATTTTGCTAGTGGTTTTGGAACTGTCACCCGAAACGTCCAGATAGCGGCCTCACTGTTCCCCCCCCCCCACTGAAGAAAACGGTGTCTATTCGCTTCGGGAAACAGCCATAATATCGGAGGATCGCATCGGTTTGTGCAGGTTTAGTGGGGGAAAGGAACGCAGTACCAGGACCTATTGGTATATGCGGAGCACGCGACCCAGTGCAGCAGCTGACGCAGGAAGACTTTGAGACCGAACAGGAGAGAGAAAGAGCTAAACTATTTCTAAGGAACCCTTTATCTTGTATGTTGGAAAATCCGGAAAAACGTGGAGTTCGCAGGCGTTATTGAAAAGCTCCGGAACAGAGGTGGCGCCAGCACGTATTTGCAAGGCTGTCCGTCAACAGGACAAAAACTATGCAAGCGCAGACTGGGCGTCTTGCGTATACGGAAAGAAGTAGATAGGTAACTGAGTGCTACACGGGAGCTGGAAAAGACCGAGAGTTTGGATTGATTGACAACAAAACGCGTTTCTAAGTTGCCGAGAAAGGCGAGTGGACGAAATTTCACGGATCAAACAGACACTGGGAGCGGCTAGAGATGAAATGCACAAACGCGCCTTCCAGTGATTGACAATCCTGCTAGATTAAATGACTGTCAACAGATTGAGCCAGTGGCGCAGCCAATCAGACAGGGATTCAGCCAAATCGTGGGGGCGAGGAGGGAGAAGTTACCGCCTGGACTAATGATCAAACGAATACAACTATGCCTGGGAGACACACGTATAGGATGCGGCTGTGGGCCACACAGAAGAATGGATGTTACGTAGTTTAACAATAGCAATCCTGATTTGTGGAAAATGGTTGATACTCAGTCTGGGCAGTCACATTTTACCTTTACACGACCGTCTATGTGTTTCCACTGGCTACTCAACCGATTGATAACCCAGGCGGCCTAAGCAAATTGCTCACGGTCATGCTGTTGCTGATACGACCTTGTCCACTGAGTCCATATCCACCAAACACAAGAGGATATGATGGGATAGAGAGTTTGGCACCTCTTTGGGCTGCAAACTGTCCCACTGAGTGGGGGCGTTGTCACGAACGCTTAGGAGAAGTGGCATTGTTCCAACCGGGTGTTGGCCAAATCCATCCTGAAGGTTGACCTGGTAGCTACTATGCCAGTAGTCCGCTAAAGGTCGTTAGGATCCATCAACACCGTACGTGACTACGTTTTTCTGGAAGGATTCCATCCGGTAATCACAAAGTGCTACGTGAAGACCGCTGACAGGTTGGGCAGTAGTCAAACTGCCTAAGTCAACAAGAGGAAAACCTGTTCCTATCACAGAATATCACTAACATGTTATCCCGGTGTCTCTCTGCCATCAAAAATAGAATAACTCAGTGGATGTCATGGTAACTGAAACTGTGAGGGAACTAGCTAAAAACAAATAATGATGTGCTTCAGATGCAGCGCCAGGATGAGATAAAACAACACCTACAAGTTCGGTGTAAAAAACTGGTTCAAAAACACCAGAGGTAAGGGCGGGATATCACCCTGACAACTGGACAACGTTTTTGTAACGATTTGGAACGTGGTGTTTTATGAGCTGCCCGTGAAATAAGGGCTTTTCGACTGGAGAAAAATGGACTATTTTCAATCATCGCCGATTGGGCAAACGTCGTCCACGTTTGCTGGGGGAAAACGCGCGAGAAATGGGAAAGTCCAGCAATGGATGATTAGAAAAGGACGAAATTCATGGATTCTGACGCACCACGGATTGGGAGTACGTACGTTACGGTGTCTCATTCGTCAGCACCAAGGATGCCTGAAAACGACAAGTTGCAGGTCACCATAAGGCACTTCCGAAAAAAAGCGTAATCGGTCACTACTCCGTTGCGATTGCTGTTGTTTCATTTCGACCGGGTGAGGACCCTCTTTCAAATGGCCGTGGATCAAACCCAGGCGCGTATGTGTTGAAATCCGGGTAGTTTAGTGTGAGATTATGCGAACAAACACGATGTGAGTGGATTCGCTAGAACATCGGAAGGTGAGTTTAGCAAATGCCATCGAGAGCACATGTTCACATATGAGTACATTTTTAAATGGACACTTCTGAATAGGAGGGGGGGGGGGGGGGGGGGGGGGGGGGGGGGGGGGGGGGGGGGGGGGGGGAGGGGTGGTGGAGAACAGAAAGAATAACGAGTGACGTCGTCCTAAGTAGAAAAACAGGCTGATATAGTATGATAGTCGAATGAAAGATGGTCCGTCAACACTGTCCCAAACATACGAGAAAGTCTATTATTACTGGTATAGGTGTATGTACCTCCGCGTGCCAATCACGCCCCAAGGCACGAAGTTGTGGACTGCTTATCTTGCACACGGAAGTTGCAGTGACTGACAGAGAGTACAAAATCACACTTAAAGTAGTGTCATCCCAAGAGATCTGACAATGTGGAAAAGAGGTAGGTGGCCTTGCCTTTCGGGCAACCACTCTTCGGGTGGATAAAATAATTCACCGACAAAAAAGTGGCCCTCCTCGGAACAGACCCTATGCACAAAAGTCGACTCAAAGGTTAAACACACAGTTAAACCACCCCAGTAAATGACGCTCATATAAAAAAAAAACAGCCGATGTTACTGCTCATCAAACTAGCCATGATTTGAACAACACACACCTCCAGCCTTCGCGCCTTTTCCGGATCCTCTTCTGCCATTATACGCTCTTTGTTCGCCCGGACGCGCTCTTCTCGGCGTGTTTGGGCAGCTTCCTGACGAAGACTATGTACTGCTTTGAGACGAGTGTCGTAAGCTCGTTGTCTGTTCCGCTCGGACTTCGCCTTTGCCTAAATGAAAACAAAAACAAAGCAGCATCCGTGTGGGGAAACCAATACGTAACATTTGGGTCAAGATACACTGAAGCTGGAGTACTTCAGGAAAGCTTGCATGCGGAAGGAGTTGTGCCGCACTTTTGTCCTCACAAGCACGGATACTGAGAACAGGCCTACCGGATTACCAAGTGACCAGTGGTAAGAAGACATACAGATATTGCAAGCTAATTTAGCTACTCATGAGTAACGAGATAATACAAAACATTACGCAAGGAAAAAACCATCCGGTGTTCCAGAAAAATGTATCCATGACCAGCACACGCACCTCTTTGCCCAGTCGAAGTCTATGGACCTTGTCAATCACGTAGAATATGAACTGAAACAAGGGCGCGGTAGCCTCCATATCCTCCACGGACACCGAGCCTTTCGTCCCGACTGAAAAGTACACAGGGTTGTGGACACAGAGATGAAATGACCATGGGGTGTGGGTGCGAAGACATATTATGTTGCACGGCGAACGAGAAGTTGGAAACAAACGTACCACGGAATCCGAATATGAGCACCTTCTGTGTGACGGGGAGTTTCGCGGATGGGGTCTCACTAAAACCAAAAATTCAGACAAATTTTAGCAAGATTCGTGCATTCGGCAAACTATTCAACGGGGGGCGCCAAAGTTTAGTGGGGAAAATGGATAAAAGGAAGCGCGCCAATTTTACGTTGCTAATAGTTCATCAAAGACCATCCATGGGACATCAAGAAACCACTCAGATGAATACATTTCGGTCAGAACTGTTTATTTCATACTGAGGGGGAGTGTTAGGGTATGTTGACTTTCAGCTTGTACAAATGGCTTGAACTGCGGAGAAAGTTGGACACATTGAGGCCTGAATACCTTCCAGTCCGACTACTTCTTGAAAAAGCTTGAAAAACTTACCATATTTTAAAGCATTTTGGCTGATTGGTCCGCAAGGTAAGCAATTTCAAAAAGTACTTCATGCCATAGCTGTCATTCGCTCATTTGGATAAGCGAACCAGTCCATTAGCAGTGACAGGGCATTGGAAGGTCACCGGGTGATCGTAGAACTCCAGTAGCTGGCGGAACAGGTGAGACACAGACCAGCACGAATGCTAAACGATGCTGGGAAGATCAGATGTATCCGATCTCCACGATATTTCGCGCACAGCCTTAAGCAACCTGACAGTATCCCAGCCCTCGTGCTTCCTTCTGGTGGCATTGCAGTTAGGCACCGAAAGGGTGCTACAGTTGAATGATTTATTTTTTTATTTTTGAAATGACAATTCTATAAAAGGGATCAAAATTGTACCACAACCACTTGAATGTCATTAGTAACGGTAATGACAGTATCATTTATTTTGTTCCACGGACTACTCAAGCGTCACTCAGTCGGACCTTCAATACCAAGGTAAAGAAGCGCATTGAAGGCATCCGCAGAACGTATTGAGATATCTCTAGCGGCCTCAAAGGAATCCAACCGATGTGGTGATGTGTGACGCCAAAAGGTTCACTGCCCCACACAATTCTAAAGAATAAAACACCATATCGGAAAACTCGTTCAGTAGGGTAGAGAAATAGCCCTGCACAGTAGGATTTAACGAGATGGCCATTGAGGTGACAATCCCAAGGAATGAAATTACATCTCTAGCCCCGCTGACATTCGATGCTACAACTGATTGTCACATTTCTACGCTGATGAATGTTGTCCTGTTTCTGGATTATAGGCCGAGGTGCTGGAATTTCACCGATCAATACTGTAGTCCGTGCTGTAGCTAACCGGAGGAAACAGGCACCGGTTGTGAAGAGAGTTGTAGAACTGAGAAATTCCAAATAACGGGAGTTTCTATGAGCGACTTTTGCGAATGTCCGCAACGTGACTACCGGTGTAGCGGAAGTACATTGCATGAAAGACAACTCGTTCGGTGCCTAACTGCCATGCCACCCGAAGGTTGCACGAGGGCTGGGATACTGCCAGGTTGCCCAAGCCTAGACAGGGGAAGTCGAGAGGCAGAGGTCGGGTTCGAACCACGGACCTTCCGGTCAGTAAGCTCGCGCTCTAACCACTTGGGCCGTCTCGCACGGCATAATTACCTGACCATGTTAGGAAGACCCGAGAGGATGCGTCAGGAAATCCGGATAGCTTTTGGGGCGTCTCTCACGCGCTCTGAAATCGCTCACGTACGAGTGAAATGTCCTAATTCGGTGTCCGCCAGTGTCGTTATATATTGGTCTCGCTCTTTGTGACGTTCGCATTCAAACTCCACGCTAGTCAGTCAAAAACAGTGACTCTCTAATGTAGGCCTGTACGGTGTTGTCATTAGTTCACTCTTCACGAAAGCTTTCGCCAGGCAAGTTCGAGTATGATTTTACTGAGGATCTTCCAATAGGGCCATCCAAAGTGCACCGGTCCTACCACAAATTACAATGTGGGCCGTCTCGCACGTTCACACACACACACACACGCACACACACACACAGGGTCGGCTTCATTCTGGGATTGCACGGCAACATAAAGATAAACCACATTTGAAAATGAAAAACAGTCTTTCTTGCAAGTCTTCGAGTATTCATGGGAACGCTTGGATGAAAAGAAATCTACACTATTAAGGACGATGACAGCGGTGTGGACATCGTGATCAGAAGATCCAACTGGGACGGTGCACTGTAAAGGATCTAAAAAATCCAAAAAGTGTACGATGAGCGCTTTTCAACGACGCGACGTATTGAGTGGTATCTGATAACTCCACTCCTTGAAGGACGCTCGTTTTTTTATGCAACGGGAGATTTTGAGAGCAACGCGATCAAACAAGTGTCATGAACTCCTGATTCAGAAGTACGCCCATCAGGGCATGCCGATCATTTCTCAACCGATCACATATACCTGAGGAAAATTTCAAATGGAATTTCGGAAACAACATACGCTCCATGTGATCGGGAAACATCGCAAGACAATGCGGTCTAAAGTAGGAAAATCCCGACACCTAAATTCTGTCATAAACAGAGACAACATTTCAAGATAGATTCTTGAATATGAAAGTGGGATGGGAGAATGGAAGTTTGAGGTCACGTGCAGAGGTAGTTCCACCATTTCAAACCGAAATCCATGGATTCCTAGGTCACCTACGACAGACGACTCGTATAGTCCGGGGGGGGGGTATCCACCAATCCTGAAGCAAAACACGATAGTCATGGGAATGTGGAAACGAGGGAGGAAACAGTCACTGGAACAATAGTGGTAAGGCCAATAAGTTTTATATCGATACCGTACTAGTGGTGATTTCAACTTGCCCAAGGACGGCCGTCTTTAATCACTATAGGGTTCAATAAACTCATCAAAATGAGCAGGTGGCGCTTCCTGTAACTGCGTTAGGAAGATGAGGTCATGCCAAGGTCAAAGAATAGTGATCAGACAAACAACAGCGATGCCCTGCTTGGAACAATCGTAAGGTGAGGTGGCCTGGGGGTTAAGTCATACTAGGTTCCATGTTGACCGTGAATAAGACGAGGTGTGTCCTTTAGGCGGCCAGGAATTCCATATTATGGAAGCAGCGGTGTTGTTGTAGCTGAAAGATGGGCTGGGGAAGGTCAGTCGTAAAATACGAACACGTTGCGCGCTGCAGAATTCCCGTATCCCTAGGCTAGGCTCATGAAGTTACCTGACCGAGAGCAACGGGGTGTGTTCATTTTGCTGGAGGTCTGGTAAGGCCTGTACTGATTGGTGGTTTGCTGAACATCTGAACGGAGTTAAGTGTAAAGTGTTACTATATCCCGATCCTCTTTGACGCCAAGAGCAGATGAGCGACATCGGCGGGGGAGAGGCAAAAGGAGGCACTCGACACAGCTCAAGTAACACACTTCATCGATTGGGACACTGACGGACAAATATAATGAGTACACCTGGCTGCGGATAGCATGTGAAAACAGTAGCACGTGGAGCAAAGCACTCACTCGGGCGGTGGCTTCGGTCCTGTGTATTGATCTGAGAAAAACAAATAGTCTACGCACTCCTCATTGTCAGTCAAGAACTTGCATATCTGCGAAGAGGTAGAGAATACAGCGGTTAAAAGACGAAAAAGGGTGATCCAAAGAGTGTGGGAAATTTTTTTCGCTGACTTACAGGAGCATTAAGCATTGAAGTCGTGGCCTCAGACAGTTCGCTCAGTACGGTTAGAGATTCGGGCAACCCCGGATGCCGTTGTCCTCGTTTATCAGGACAGAAGAATGCCAGGTCTTGATGATCCTTCATCAGCACCTGCAGGCGACGTTTGCGGCCAACCGCCATTACCCAACCGTCCATTTCCGAGTCCTCCATGATAACCTTGGCGACCTAAACGGATACACATGAAGAAGCCAAAAGACAGGGTAAAGGCAACACTGGTGATAATGACAGGGAGGGGTAACACTGCTTCAGTGTCAGGGAATATTTGAACAATTCTGTGACAAAATCACTACATATAAGTTTGGCGAAAACTTTTCAACACCTCCCGATCGATTTAGCTCACCACGAAACTCCTCAGTTTGTAGCAATTCCCTAATCTCAGTCAAATGTACGTCCTCCCTGAGAACCAAGTTGTACCCAGTTAGCAAAATACACTTATTTTACGAATTAAATTGGTATCAACTAAATTCCAGATGAATATATCATTTATGGCCTTCTTCAAATGAATGTGCTGGACAAAGATGGCCTCATGTTTCATCTGGCACGATACTGGGTATAAAAAATTGCATTTTTTGCCGCGACAATACTCATAACGTTGCTTAAGACTCCCTGACAGCACAAGACCGTGATGCCATTCTTGGACCCAGTACTCAGTCTCAGTTCCTGAGTTTTCTCCAGAAACAAAATATACTTATATGATTTGAATATCCTACGAGCGGCCGATCGGCATTGTGATTAACTCTCAGTCAGGCAGGACATGATGAACATGTCATATCACTTCCAATCAATAAGTAGCTGACAGAGAAAACTAATTCACAAGTGATGCGAATCCCCCATCTGAAGAATCCATTACCCTCGAGACTTTATTCAAACACACATCTGAACTTTCGGTCTTTCAGTCACACGGTCTTGTTTGGCCTTTAGTGAGTGGCGCAGCGCGGGCGTTTATGAGTGCTCTGAACTGTGAGGTTGACAGCCTGGTAGGGTGGCAAAAGTAAGGGAACCGACGGCCCCTTAATAGGGAGTTCGCGTTCCCATTTCCCCATGGTGGACACTTTTTGAGAAGGGGGTTTCTGTTTGGGAGATTCACGCCTCCAGTCACAAAGTATGTGCGGGAGCAAACTACAGACGGTACATCACTTTGAATAAATAGCCATTAGCCTGGAATTGCACAAATGGTTAACTGCGCACCGTTGCAACAAATCGCCCAATGCAAAAATGTAACGACGATGAGATAAGGAGCAAACATATAACCGTTCTTGGTTAACAATGGCTCGGAAAATGCCCACGGTTTCACTCAGATTAGCAAGATGTGATAATCAATGGTGGGAGAGTTGGCTAGGCGGTCACGAAGGGCTGCTTTCCCTCGTAGAAGAGTAAAGGGAGTTCCCGTTTTTTTGTTTCATGCGTTTGTCTACCACCTTTTGAGGATAGAAACAATCTCCAAGTGAATCCGTATAAAGTGGATTATATACTAGGCATGAAAAATGCTGAGAGAGAAGTAAGGAAGTCCAAAGATGAGAGTGCGCTGTAGCACACAACACCTGAAGCTTTGCCTCACAAAAGTTACCGTGAAACTCCTGAAATGAGTGCCTCCGGAACGCACATGCACCATTGCATACCAACACATGTTTTGTGCGACAGCCGGAAACAAACAAGATCAGTGTAAGCACACGTGTAAGCTGGACCGTGTCAAGCATAACACACAGCACAGACAACAAAGTGTTGTCAGCTTTGCTTTCCGATCACAGTTGGAAGTGCAAGCACGTTTTTTAGCGACCACGCGACCATCGCCACACCACTGGTATGCGACATACAATGACAATGGATGCGAGCCCACATAGCAATGCAGAATGAGGACGCTGATGTGTGTGTGTGTGTGTGTGGGTTCGCTGTGCAGAAAAACCAACCTTAGAAGGTTGATAAACTCGATACCAGTGAGTGAAATTTAGGCGGGTATAAACATGTGAAGTACACCTGTTACGTCAGATGCCATTCAGCACTCTGTGAAATACACACAACACCGTCGGAAAGGACCTGTCACCACAAGAATCGTGCGTGTAGAATTCGAATACCGTCCGAATACACAGAAGATATTCAGAAAACTGGAGCTGTGAACAACTGAACCCAAGCAGGATGCTCAATTTCCATCGGGGGATTCTAGAGAGATGGGGAAACTTCGACATATACTCGGACAGAAACATGAGGTCCATTTCGCGGGTGCACACCTACTCCAGATCGCAACCGGAGTGTTTGATTGTCGAACATGACTTCGAACTATGTCAACCGCAATGACAGAACCAATCCTCTTTTCATTCGGATTGGTCTGGCCATGCAACTGATTCGACACACGATCCGGATGCTCTGCAGGAAAGGGAATAATCATCCACACGTGACCTCAGAAGAGAAAGCTGCCATTCACACAACGCCCAACGACAGTGCTACCGATTACCAGCCAGGTCAATCGATACAGAAAGACAAAAATAGAAACGCACGTGCACGCGAACACACTGACGCAGTCTTCATACCGGAGGGAAAAATAAAGGCGACAGTTAAGCCAATCATAACCCGGATTCACATGGTTGCACAAACCCTCGACAAAGGTCATCCACGGTAGCCGAAATATGAAGACTATAACACCACACCTTATAATAGTGTGTTTCGATTCGTAGAGCAATTTAGTACGCGCCACCTGATGTGGCTTATGTAGCTTGGCTTTTTAGGATTCGAACACATTTCCCCTGAACAAATTGTTGAATCCTGGGTCCGTGGTTGCACAACTGTCAAACCCTCTACGATGACCGACGACCAATCAGCCAAAAACTTCCTACTAGCTAGCAGCAGTCAGCTAAAAGTATGGTTTATTTTGTGAAACGCCATATTCGTTCCCTGATCACAACCTTATTTGAAGCTTCTCTTATTGAGTTGCTGAAAATCTGCACTTAAAGTTTTCCTTGACGTGCCGATTTCCAGCACTGGAGATGCTGTGAGGATGGAACTGAACTTATTAGTGTGCTTCTTGGTCTAACCAGCTGTTGACTCGAGAAATACACTAATTTGCAAATCAATTTGGTTTTGCGAGAGACTCACCTGGAACCAAGCTGAGCTGAATCTCCCGTTTTTGATGTTTCCAGGTGAGTCTCTCGCAAAACCAAATTGATTTGCAAATTAGTGTATTTCTCGAGTCAACAGCTGGTTAGACCAAGAAGCACACTAATAAGTTCAGTTCCATCCTCACAGCATCTCCAGTGCTGGAAATCGGCACGTCAAGGAAAACTTTAAGTGCAGATTTTCAGCAACTCAATAAGAGAAGCTTCAAATAAGGTTGTGATCAGGGAACGAATATGGCGTTTCACAAAATAAACCATACTTTTAGCAGCGAACCGAACAGGGGACTAAACTGTTGCACGACTGGCGGTAGACTGAATCGTGGACGTTTACATAATGTTGGGATGTTTTTAGAAGGGTCATCGAGGAAGGTGACATCCGATACAAAACTTTCACACAACCTATTGCATAAACCTTGGGAGCAGCGAAATCAATCAGGAAATCTCTGGCCAACGCATAACATTAGGGTAAAAACGTTCCGAGATCTAACGAGCAGGACAATATGACCAGAAGCAGGGGATACCGGTGTTGACAAATCCTACACTAAGGTTCCATAGAACCGGAAGAGGTATCAACTGGAGTTCTGTAACCCTCATGAACAGAGGTTCGACAAGGTTTGTCCGGATAATGTTGTAACACACGTAACGCCAAGATATCTGGCTGAATGGCGTTTCGGAACGAGTGAATGAACAACAGGAAAAGACTAAAGTGCACTGTAGGGGGAGGGTCGCAACGCGAGCTTGCCATGAGTTTGGTATTTTTGACCAAGACCATCTTGAAGGAGGTTTGAAGTTGAAGCAAGAACTCGAAAAACCAAAGATGTCACCATTCCAGTAGTCCGGTAAAGGACCCGATTCCTTATGTATCGAGAGAAAAGAATCGCACTCTGAAAAACGCCCGAGTTGCGGGCAGTTGGTTAAGCACATTGGCGGGAGTGGAATCACCTTCTGCTTTCTCCCGATCTTATTCTCTTGAAAAGCTGTAAAGCTAAGTTGCGTCACTTGTGGCGTCAGAACAGCATTTCACTGAGCCTCAAGGGTCACGTGTAACAGGTTACAGTAAGGGCTGTGTCGTATGATTGCGAGGCATGACCTCTGCGGAGAGATGATGTGAGGCGTTTTCAGGTTTCTGATCACCGATGCCTCAGAAGCGTTGGTGATGCCGCATGTTGTCAACGAATTCGTAATGAGCTAATTAGAAAACGGGTATTTGATTATGCGGCGGGTAATTCAGTCGCCGACGGCACCCAGTACCATCAGCTGCGGTGGACCAGCCATGTGCTACGCATGCCGAAACATAGGCCACCGAGACTAGTGTTGTTCTGCCTGCTACCCTCAGAACGGCGCAGCCCGCGAGGGGGAGAACATACGATTTCGTAGAAGGGTATGAAAGAGGAGTCTGAGTGTTGTTGGTGCGGTAGGCCTTACAGGATGGACCTCTCGTGGCCCCTCCGGCGCTTGACTAGAGACGGTGCAAGAAATGGCGGCTGACCGGCGTTCGTGCTGTCATTTTCTTTCTAGATTGTTAGATTGAGTGCTTGGAGGTGGAGACAACTCAGAATACTTGCGATAGGCTGCTACCAGATCCCCTTCCTCACCCACTCTTTTCTTTTCACTCAAAGGTTTAAACATAGGTAGATAAACTTTGTAGTTGTAAGGCAGAGGAGCATCAGTGACGCTGCTGTCGCTGGTGGTGATTATGACTACATACACAACCAAGATCGAACCCAATACACGATGAGTCATCCAGAAACGGAGATCAACTGCAATGCGTACTTACAATGGTATCGTAGGCAGGTTGAAACCAGTTGGCCAATGTGAATACAAGACACTGTCGCTTGAGTAATCGCAGCTCGACCAACATGGCATCACAATAGGCGCGACCAGAGCACCAAAGCGAATACAAGTGTTCCGATTCCTTCAAAAGTGTGCCAGATCCGGGCTCAGCCTGTCCATCGTCTCCTGAAAAGGGACGGTGAAGAAGTGAAGTGGACCATGGAGCAGCTAATTCGTACGAGAAAGGAACACAACGCAATTCGGTCATCTCTCATGAAGGTTTAACCACCGGCAGCTACATCTGGAAGCAACAATACGGTTGGGGACCACACAGTGTGTATACTGAGAACACCAGAGCTAATTCTAGACACAAATTAAGTCACGAGATTCAGTGACGTCCGAGTCACTTTGGACATTCGTGTCAGCAAAACATCCCTACGGTTCAGTGAGGTGAATTAAGACCATTACATACATAAGATTTCCATAGGTAAGGTATCCCTCAACAGGGAGAAAACGAAGAAGCAGAGCGCTCTTTCGCCTCTCCTGGTGCGATGTGTTTCCTGCTGAGATTGGAAACCATTTTTTACTCTGAAGAAGAGCAGTCTCTCCAAGAAATACACTTGGTTTTAACAGGAGACTAAACAGAACCTTAGCTGAGTCACTCTTTTATGAGATTCTTTAACTGGATGTGCTAGAAAGAGACTGTCTTATGGATGATATTCGGGATATCGCAGGACATTGTCTACAGGGGACACACTATGCACAAGTTTGCTGTCGAAATGTTTTCAGCAACCTTATGAATACAGAGCAGTCTCTACTCAAAAGGGTTTCTCCTGCACATTGTCAAATAAGGACTGGGTGTTTCAGAAGAGCTTGGTAAACAATCGGTAGTTTTTATTTGGACAACGTTTCGCTTTTGACACAAAAGCTTCATCAGGCCAAGTGAACAGGTCACCAAGTTGGCCAGGTTATAAGGCAGACGGGGCACCAATCAGGAATTCCTCTTCAGATTATCACAATCGGTCAGTGATGAGTGTCAATTAATGGCTCTTGTCGGCTATTGTGGTTGCCAAAATCTTGAATTGATGGGTTGGAGGAGTTTAAAATTAGTTCCGATCAGTTCTTGTTCCTTAATCTTCCACTTCAGGGGACTGGGTGTCTTAATCCACCACGTCGAGTTAGGCTTGAAAGGCGCGTCACCGGGTTTAGTCCTTGGACGATGCCCTCAGGTGCAAAGTGTTCGTCGAAGTAAATCACCGACCCGTCGACGGGACGGTTTTGAACTAGAGGAGACGTACAATGCATTCTTCCTAGCTTCATGGTGCTCACTTGCAGCATCAGGTTGCAAGATGACCGCTTAACACGCTACCCAACGTCTGTGAGAGAACGCCCCAAAAGCACCCACAAATGCACACAAATCCATTTCACTCACCAACCATAGCAAACTGGGTTTCCAGTATTGGTTTGTGCGCGGCGAACCAGGCAGTTGCCAACTGTGTGTTTTTGGATCTTCCAACGAGGAAATTCGAAAAGTAGATGACCAACATGGAGACGAAAAGCATTTCCAGGTAATAGCTGTCCCAAGAACCTCGAAGATGACGCGGAACCTGGGAGTGAGAGAATCAGAGCGAAGCAGAATGGCACTTACTCGAACAAACCCATTCTATAGTAAAACGGTTTCGTTACAACGTACCGTTGTTGACTCGATGGTCTTTGATCCGTTCGCCAATAAGCCATCGGTGCGCAGCTACGTTTACAACCAGCAAACGCACCCAGACAGACCCGATAGCAAACCGTTTTAAAAGTACGGTTTGATAATTCGAAATCATAAAACTGTCCACTGTTATAAAATACAATTCACATCAACTACCGGACCGTTTCCGAAGATCTCTTACATTATTTTGTGGACATGCATTACCATAAGGTCTACAAAGTGGCTTCTTTACGCAACAGCATTTGCCAATACTCCCGAAAAATACTCACAAGACACGACCAATCAGCTCATAATCGATAAACCGCGAGAAGCAACGCCTATTGGTGTGACATTCAGGAAGGACCTCAAGGAATGTACATACGGCGACTGAAAAACACCACTGTGCTGAAGCAATGGTTCTCAACTTATTTGGTTAAGTGGCCTGCTCCTAGCATTTGGGATAAAAGCCATTACCAGCAAACTCAGCTGCGCTGGTCACTGCCGTCTTCCTGGATGGGGACCCCGAGACGGGCCACATCAATGGTTAGAGACATTGTCAGACATGGGCCAATCGCGCCCCCAATGGCGCTCATGCATCCAAGCTATTGCCTTCAATGCATAGCTCCCTTCCCAATCCCCCCACTTAACAGTCCATTGACAGTGGTGTATTTACGCAGCTCGCGCCTCCAATGCGCAGCTACCTACCTCACCTCCCCAAATCATCGGCGGACGAAACTCTGGCAGCTACAACCACTGTACGACAAGTACACGGTTTCTTACAGCTGATGATGATGAGCATTTGGGATACAGCCCTTCTCCCCGTTCGAACCCATCTACTTCAGAATATTTGCCTCTCTAGGTTTTTATAGGTCCACATTTGTGTTGCAGAACGAGTAAAGTAAGTGCTGTGTGCTTCAAGCTCAGGGCAAGGCAAGACGAACAATAGCACGGAAGCGTCAATCCGCAACTATATGGCACCAGTAACCAACGAAACCGTTAGATTCTCTTAGGGCGGTTTCTTCGGTAGGGACCACTGCGGTATCAGTTGCAGGTTTCAACAGTGAGTACGGTAATGCTGACATGGTCCAAAGAGGCTGAAAAGCCTTTCGGGATAGAGAGGCAGAAGTGACAACACATTGGCCGTTGGTTTGTCCACTGAGCTGGGCAATTGGATTGCAAACGTCTCATCACCAATCAAGGTGACATAATCAGTGCGTTATTGGGGAGCGTAGTGGTGTGTACCGTGTGGGTTGGTGGTTGTGTCTCAACACATTCCTAGATAGACCTTGGGGTCGGGTTGTTTGAGAATGCAGCCCAAAGCGGGTGGCAAACTCCGTCCAAGGCTAAATGCACGAGTCCGATAGGCGAAAAGCATCATGATGGAAATTTGAAAAATACCTTTAAAAGAGAGAGAGTAAACAGTGTGTGAAACCGCCCAGAAATGAACGGATGGAGATGATCGGTGGGCTCTGTGGATTTAGCTGGTGGGTGTGGTCTGAGCTTGGTCGAATTAGCTGATACTCGGGGCCTGTGTAACATCGGGTTTCCACTTTCGAGTGGGGATGCGTGATGCACGTATCACGGGTTGTGCGCCCGGGTTTTTCGGGACCAGCTTACCGGTTCTCTTTCGCACAGCGTTCACCACGACAACTTCCGGTGTTGCATTTCCCTAGAGCAGCAAAGGCGTAATTACGGAGGTGACGCGTTACTCTATCGAAGACTGGATGATGGTTCATCATCAACACCACTGCATGGTGGCAACATCAGTTTGGTTGACTGTGCAAGCGGCGAATCAAAGTTTCGGAGAGAATATTCCAAGAGAAGATGGAAAAAAATCGTTCAGCTGTGGCACCCTTTCGGTGCGGAGCTGCCATGCCAGGTCGCCCAAGCCTAGACAGGGGGGGGGTCGAGAGGCAGAGGTCGGGTTCGAACCACGGACCTTCCGGCCATCTCGCCCAGCTCAGATGGAAAATCACTGCAACATTCCTCAGAACTTGGATGCCAGCTACTGGCATGTAAGCAGGAACATCGAGATGAAGACAGCTAGTCAACGCAGAGGTCGGACATAAGCGCAGCTCGTAATGGACGGATAATAGGTGGATGAACTGGAATACTCCATTCGTCACGATGCAAGAAAACAAACATCCTATATTTGAGCGCTCGAATCTCATGCGCTCATTGGGATTGGGGATTCCTTGGCAGTTTCAAGGACGGACCATTGGCGTAATTTTATCAGTGCGTAGCTGCGTCACAGAGCGACATGCAGACTGAGCCCTGAAACACTCTTTTACATGATATGGGTATGCAGGATAGCCTGATCGTTTTCTCCTCGTACGGTTCCCGCAGACAACCAAAGAGAGAGAGGGAGAGGGGGATTGAGGTTGGATAAATTACGATACAACAATTCTAGTGGCTGTTGTTTGTAGCAAAAGAAAACCAACACAAAACAACCACCAACACCTACCTTTACCACCTTCAGATCAGAATGGGCTTCTTTTGACTGAGCGGTAGGCCGGTCCGCAGTATCGGAAGGTGATGGAATGTCCTCAAACTCATCATCGTCTTTTATAACGACATCCTCAAATTCATCGGACTGAAAAAAAGAGAATGACGAGCGCTTCGATTACCAGAGAAATGGTGTAGAATGGATGAACCTCCTTCATCCTAACGATCAGCTGTGTTGTGCGCACAGCCACTTGGTTGCACACACAGTTTTACGACCGACGTAACATGAAAGTATGTGATCTTAGGGTACGAAGTGTGAGGAATAATTGCCGCCAGAGCTAGCTCCACCGATGTTGTGTGTGCTGTTCACAGCTGTAGGCAAGATCCCGTTGTTATGCTCCCAAAGCTTTGGATTCCCAAATCTGCTGAATAACAGCAAGACGCAGTGCCAAACAAATGAGCAGACCAGAATACGTAGAGACAGAAATTACCACCAATACGAACAAGACGTATGTGGATCAGGTTTGGTTGGCCGTCTGGAGGTTGACGGAAAAATATTTTGAAAATAATCGTTCAGCTGTAACAACCTTTTGATGCCTAGCTGTCACGCTATCCGAGGAATGCATACTGTCTGAGATACTGCCAAATGGCCCAAGCATAGACAGGAGCAGTCGAGATGCCTGGATTCGGTTCGAACCACGGACCTTCCAGTTAGTAAGCTCACACAATAGCCACTGACCCATTAGGTCGACGAAAGCGAAACCGTTTGATCAAGAGAAACTATCGCTAATGGCTCAGTTGCAGGCCGTTATTAAAACACCGGTCGCAAGCAAATCGACGGTCTATGAAATTTTGTCTAACGTAGACTCGTGAGACCACCGTGAATATGACCTTCTTGCTAATTGATGAACCACGCACAGGAAATCCGAAAGACGGACAAGCAAAGCGAGCAGCCACCAGCTTACAGAGAATTGTTGGCTCCAAGCTTCGTCTCACTGCAAACGTGTCTGATTCAGCTACAGCATGTACCGTCAACATTCGTCTGATCAACCGAGGACAAGTTCGCCTGGCAAAAGAGTGAGTTGAAGTGTTTGGGAAGACATTGCGGCTCTGTTCTGAGAAGAGAGATGCATGTTTAAAATTATCCTGTGCAACATCTACTTGGAAGGAGGACGAGACGGCTCAGTGGTTAGAGCTCAAAGTTACTGACCGGAAGGTCTCTGGTTCGAACCCGACTACTGCCTCTTGACTTCCGCTGTCCAGGCTTGGGCAACCTGGCAGTCTCCCAGCCCTCGTGCTTCCTTCAGGTGGCATGGCAGCTAGGCGCCGAAAGGGTGCTGCAGCTGAACGATTATCTTTATTATATTATTATTATTATCTACTTGGAAGGGGTATGGTTTGATGGAGACCGAGCAGTTGACAGATCCCGTCGCTGAAGAGGCAATTTGTATTAGAAAACCGGAAAGTAACACAAAAACAGAAAACAAACTTACTTCCACTATTGCATCCATGTCACTTTTTATCCTGTCCGCTTCTGTCAGGGGAACCGGCTTCCTATTTACAAGCAGCATACCATCGTCCACTTCGCTTGAAGCAGACGCGTCCAACGGCTGCCCCGTTACCTCTGAATCTTCATGTGAGCAGTTCTCGTCCGTCTTCTGGTCTGGTGGGGACTTTGGAATTGAACTTTTTGGTACAGTGGACGATATATCCGCGGTGGTGTCAGATGTGAACGCTAAGACAATATGGAAAGTTGGAAGTTAGTTGGAGTGAGCCGTGTGCAGAATAACTTTATGTTCCAGAGCTAGTCAGAGAGTCAATGCGTACGCGAAACATAACCATACTGCAAAGACAGACAAAGTGCTAAACGAAGTCCCCGATAAACTTCGACAAACTGACATTAAAAAACTATTATCACGCTGGTCTAGCCGAAGCTTCCTGATCGACGTTGAGTCCTGTTTATGAAGTATCCTCCACAAGGAAAGTCGTTCAAACCCGCGCTGGTTGTATCGGAGTACAGGGACGTCAATCGGCAATGTGCGAAACAAATAAAAAAAGATCTGGTGAAACTGCCCCCTCCTCTAGAAGGGGCATTTCAGGGGGCCGACGAAAAGTGATCCTTTCTGCCAGGTGGTCCCTTCTTGAGGAGATTGACTCCCCTCTCCTTTGAAGACAGCTGTACTTAAGAGACAGATGTTATTGGGTGAAGTTGATGATAAGCAGATGCAACGTTATTTTCTGAAAACAGGGGACTAGCAGTGAGCTCAGGACACCCGTTTTTGACATGACGGACTCTCTGATGGTACAACGGACGAAACAGACTACTAGTTTGGTGACATAACATCCAGTTGTCTGTTTTGATCATCACTTCAACGAACATTGACGTTGAAAACCAGTAAACCAAAAATATGCCATGACATCTGTAACTGTCAGTTCATCGTCTTGTCAATCAGCCCGCCTCTGGCAAGACGTTGATTAGAGTGATGTATCAACGAACGCCATGACAGTACGTCGCAATCAGGCCATTCAATATGACTGCGACAAGCCACGATGCACAGTTTATCCGTAGCCAGTTATCCAGTGACCAACTCGGCATCATCGCTCAGCTCTACCTGTTTGTGACCGCAGCGTTACAGATATAGCATAGGTTCTTGAGAGGTTTTCGTTCTGTCCTGACAACCACACCACACCAGTCATTATACCACTTCTGACAGGTCATATGCATTACCAAAGCACCCACCGGCTATCTGCTAACTATTTCCTTAAGGCTTAGAGTCTGTGTATTGTTGTGACTGCTGACATGTGAAATGGAGGTCCTCTGTGAGGAAGTAGCAATCCGAAGTGAATCTCCGAGCGTCCGCCCCTAGATGGCACTTGAGAGATTCCTATTGTGAACAGTGGAAAGGTTCGGTCAATTCGAGGTGTTCATTTCGAAAAAAACAGCTAAGGTTTGCACTCATTTCTAATACCTATTTGCCTCACCGGAGAAATGGTGAACTGGTAGGGAACTTATCATTCGAGAACTGAGCTGGGCAGTTTAACACCGAGCGTGTTCTATCCTACTTTTTTAGAAGGCCGATGACAGACTAACTGGCGATTCTCTCCCAGGTCCTGGAAGTCAATAGAAATGTCGAAAAATTGAAAAAAAAAATGGGTGAGAGCCGCAGTTGACGAAGGTGCAAACGATTCACCGGACACCTTGTAAAAAGTAATCGATGATAATAATAATAATAATAATAATAAATGGGACGAGATGGCTCAAGTGGCCTCTTTAAAGTGCTCCAGTTGTTAGTCCCTGTATCCCACGCCATTTCCCTTAGATTGTCAGTGTTAATACTCAGATACGGGACTGATAGATGTCATCCTGTCAGCGGGACTGTCACGTGACTTGTAACAATTCACTGAGAACCCCCGAAATACTGATGGACTGAACGGCAGTTCACTACGTAAGGTCGGTCGTACGCATGGGACGAACATGTGTGCCTCGCCTGGATGCCGCACATACGGCTGTGGCTACGGTTGGAATTGTCGAAATAGGGAGGTTCGAAGTGACTGAAGTCACTCATGTGGCTGCATCAACGCTCTAAATAAACAGTTAACATTATGAATGAGTATAACTTTCTACGTAACCGGTCAATTGGTGTTCTATTGCTCACTAACTCTAACGTAACCTGTTAGTCAAATTATCCGATCCAGTACACACCCTTGGTGTGAGTGTTTCTACCTCGCTAGTCATAAGAACCCTGCCTCGCTCTTGGATTGCTCTTGAAGAGAATAGGTGTTTCATACTTACGACTGACTCTGCGTGTCTACCAGTTAGACACTCCGTATGAGCCATCTACGCGACGACGAGACGGCTCAGTGGTTCGAGTGCGAATTTACTGACCGGAAGGTCCGTGGTTCGAACCCGACCTCCGCCTTTCGACTTCCCCGGTCTAGGCTCGGGCAACCTAGCAGTATCCCAGTTCTCGTGTTTCCTTTGGGTGACATGGCAGCTAGGCACCGAAAGGGTGTTACAGCTGAACGATTATCACGCGACAATCTTGCTGACGATTGTGTATGTCATTCCCACCAACAGTTTACAGGAATTGCGCGGTATTCTGGAACGGATGTTTTCAAAGCTCTTTGGGATCATTTTTCTAAGCTGACTTGTAGATTTCCGATTGCTATTTATTCTTTCCCGGATAGTCTTTGGAACGTTAAGTAAATCATCTTTTCACACTGCGACTGTGTTGCGTGACGTGTGGATTCGTGTTTCTCCCCTCTCCCCGCTGATAACGGTGCTCTACTTTTCATCTGCGTCATTTTCAGTCCGTCGTGTTCCTGTCCCTACAATGTATTGTGAACTGTGTAAAGTTGGCTGTGCCGGACCCAAAGCGCTCGCCGAGCACCAGAATGGACAACGCCATAAAAAACGTATGGCTCAAGTAAGTACGTCTCCTAGGCTTGGTGGTTTTTTTAAGCTCGGTCTTTCGGTTGTTAGCTCCATTCCTGATAACAGTTGCCTCTTCCCTCTCGATGGACTTGTGGCTCCTTTTTGTGGGTTCTCAGGGATGAAATGACATCGGTTTCGTGTGGATTAACTGGGTTTTACTAAGGCCCGCACACAAACTTTGAGGTGCACTGTGCGCATTATGAATGGATGTTCAACTCGAGCAGTTCCAGAATATCGATGTTTGGATTCTTCAGGTAATGTATAGTCTTAAAGACGGTCCTGAAAAGCATCCTTTTACGAATGCTTGATACGCGCATAGACCAGGTTTGGCAAACAAATTGGATGATATTTCGGTATATTGGCGCCGGGGCCTGATTAGCTTCTTTCCTGTAAACCCGGCCCCTGCATCTCGACTTCCCCTGTCCGGGCTTGGACAACCTGGCAGTATCCCGGCCCTCGTGCTTCCTTCTAGTGGCATGGTAGGTAGGCGCCGAAAGGGTGCTATAGCTGAACTGTTGTTTTATTCGTAAAAATGACGTGCGGGCAGCATCCAGGTAGTGGCCTGACCGTCTGAAATGATGATGGATTGGAAGCAAACCTAACCAAGCGCAGTATGATCATCGTAATTGGTCTATCAGAGCTGAATTCGGACGGCAAAATTACCTTGGCTTCTGAAGTCTTGATCTCTAGGTTGACGAAATGCCGCATTGGTAGATTCTTTTGAGGAGGTGCTGTACATCCTGGAGATCTGAAGCGAAGTCGTCCGCATTCTGTTCAATACCCGCTCCTTGGTATTGTCTGGCAGGTTTGCTCGTGGTTACCCAGTCAACCGCAAAGTCGAACAGTAGAGGGGAGTGCGGACACTTGTCGCAACCCAGACGACAGGTCAAAAGCTGTGACTGTTCACCGTAGGCGCAGATGCGTCCCCTGGTAATCGCGTAGTTATACCTCAATTACTTCCATTGGGATACGGTAGTACAGGCCTTTCTTATCATATGTAGGGAGACGAAAACATATATTCAGTCTTGACCGAAAGCTAGTTCTAACCGTGAAGTCAAGGGTACGGCATGAACGAGTGCCTTTCCATCCAATAGGGAGGACTGTTTTTGGTAACACTTACGCGTAACTGGTGCTTGTTAACACCACTTATCGACCTGTCTCACTGCGTTTCTGTGTTTGACAGAGCGAAGCGATAGAGCGCCTGAAACAGGGCAGCGCGGGTGAAACGCTCAAAACCACGCCTAATGCGAACATGCATGAACTCCGTTGTGAACTGTGTGACGTTTGTTGCACTGGGGCTGAGGCCTATTCTGCCCATGTTTCTGGAAAGCTGCACCAACGTGCTGTGCGCCTGCATCGTGAGTTGGGCAAACCAGTGCCGGAAACTGATAATCCATTGGTGTCTAGTGTTGTCGCAAAGACGCTCGAGGCGAAACCGGAAGAAGGTATGTTTTTCCATTGCCTCTAATTAAATTATCCTAGCAACTAGTGCCTTTATCTCACCCGTACTCGGTTCTTGCAACCGTCTCATGAATGTGGAGTAACAGTGACACTTGTTTGCTTTACCGTCATCGGTGACCTCCTGCTGCATTTCAGCGTGCTCCAATACTGTACGCTCGTGCGTTTCGGTTGCCATAAGTTGTGCTGAAGAGACGCAAGTTCATCCCGGTCAGATAGGGTTATCATGTTTTCAAAGCACTGGTGTCAGATCGTTTCCTTGACAGTTGTCCCTGTGTCTGTTGGTCCGGATTGTTGGAATCGTGGTGGTAGACCGTTGCTAGTTACCCGGTCTGCAACTACGGAGGGTTATTCAACAGTAGACTAGTCAGCCATCGCTGAGTAACCATAGATGAACTATACGACAGAGTTTGACCCCCTTCATCAACTGCTTTCTTCTTCCAGAACGAGATGGCTCAAGTGGTTAGAGCGCGAATTTACTGACCAGAAGGTCCATGGTTCTAACCCGACCTCTGCCTCTGTACGGCAGTGAAGCATCAGTGTCAACACTGATGTTGTTGTCTTTGATGATGATGATGATGACCTCTGCCTCTCGACTTCCCCTGTCTAGGCTTGGGCAACTTGGCAGTATCCCAGCCCTCATGCGTCACTCGGGTTGCATGGCAGCTAGGCAGCTAGGGTGTTACAGCTGAACAGTTTTTCATCTACTGCTTTCTTCCAGAGTGATCACCTGAATAGACCATTCGAAATTCTCAGCTCTGGTCTCCAGAGTAGGACAACCGTACAATAATTGACAATGTGATACCAATCCTGCCACAGCAGCATCATTTACCCCTTGTAAAGTTCTCAGGGACGCCCAACCACAATTGTGAGACTTGTTAGTAACAAGTGTTATTGAGTGCTTCAGTTGGTGACCACTTTTCTGTTCCCCGGATGGTGCTACACCTGATCCGCTTTATCCTTTTTTCTCATCTGATCCACTGAATAGCCCAGCCTGCAGTTAAGGAAACTCCCCCGGTCAGTACGATTGCGGAAGAGAAGATCGAGGATAAGTCTGACATGAAAAAAGTCGAGTTGAGCAAACTGGTCGATGATGAGAAGAGGGCTGTCGGAGCTGAATTTATTCAAGTGGTAAGTCTTATTTACTGGCTGGTCTGTTTGTGTTTTCACCTCAACCCCACCCTTTGTCCGCCAGAGACAAATTTTCTATCAAATCGCCATTCAATCACTGTTCGTCATTCTTCCATTTTGCTGATCGCTATTTCTTAGCAAACTTGTTTGTCTTGCCTTTTCTGCGGGCCGTCAATCATCATTCTGTTGTGCGTCTCTTGTGAACTGTGCTGGCCTAATCGATCGATGGCACACTTTACAGTAGTAGAAGTGCTTGAAAAGGGTGATCGACCGCATGTGCAAAGATCTGATTGTCACATTTTTCCCATTACGATGTTTTTTGCTTCAAATTTTCATGATGTGGCAGAGAGCATTTGTCTCCTGTTCTAAACAACCAGAATTCTTACACGGACGCTTTGGTACAGTTATAAGGTCACTTTCGCCAGCACTGTTTTGTCCTCGTGTCGTCTTGTTCTGTTATAATGAGTGCGCCCTGTTTCGATCAGTTCCTTCAGCTAGCCACTGCGCTCGTATTGCGATAGTGTACAGGAGTTGTTTTTCAAGCTACAGGCGCAGACTTCCTCACTTTTAGAGGAGAATGGAAGCTCGGGCTCCTGCCTTGTTGACTGCATGCTCGTTTCACTAGAAAAAAGACCGTTTGTGCCGAACATCGGGGCGATTGAGAATGGCCCGGACGGGATTCGAGTTTGACTGCCACTATTCTGCAGAATTATTCCGATGAGTGATAGCCGTCAAGGGTCGAGCAAGTTTGCCGCACATCAGTACACGATATCCAAAAATCAAACCTCACATTTGTTACACTGTTTTCCTCGCTCGTATTCTTTGTTTGGCTAACTTAACCAAACTGCCAGAAACATAGTGGCAGCCTGTCGGGAGCGATTCAGTGTGATTATCTCGCTTGGTTACTGGACCATGACTGGCTGTTTGGTCCACACTTTCGGCTAATCAGAGCTCGGCTTGGTGCTGGACTGGCAAGCAGCCCGATCCTTTAGCCAATCGCGTGCGGGGTAGGCTTCTTTGCCGTAGTAGCGCCTAGCCGCGAGCGGCATCGGTGCGGAATTCCGCCTAACATTCCGGTCGGTTGCCGTGTTATTATTTCCCTGTGTATTTTTGTAGGAATCCGTAAAAGCGCGGAATAGTCTAATTGTAGGTTCTTATATTCCAATATTGCTCCGTTGCAGTCTTTCAGAGATTTCTCGAACTCTTCATGTTTTCAATGAGTTTGTTTTTTCGTTTCGATCGTTCTTTGTACCGCGTTATTTGGCGATGTCGTCGAGTACAGATTTCGCTTTGCTTATCTAATCTTTATCCATCGTGGTGTTTAAGCATACCTTGTCAGCTGGTGGTATCATTTTTCTTCAACCTGTTCATTACTTCATTCCCATTGTTTGGGGGAGAGAGTTGAAAGTGTTGCTTGTGGGAGCTGGTACGACGGTTTTGCGGAGTTGTTGGACATTCTCATCGAGGAATATGATTTCTCTCTCCAGGCTGATCAAGTACTCTAGGTTTTTGACCTCCTCGAAATTAATGTTGAACCCTTTGTTAAGAGCTTTTTCTTCTAATTGTTTTCTGAATAGATCCATGCCTGTTCGTTGCTATTACATGCCTTGCTTTTTCAAAACCAGCTTGAAAAATTCGTTTTAAGACTTATTTTCCTCTTGAGCAGTGAACCTCACATTTCTTTCGATTGCTATGAAGAATTGTTATAGGAGCATGTTTCATTTTCTCCAGTGGTAACTCACGCAAACCTCATAATGTGATTGTGAGCATCGGTTATCGTGGTTCTAACCAACCGTTCCCGTTAGTTCCAGCAAAAGTCTAGGCTTGTGGATTATTGTGGTAACGGTATTTTTCTCAGCTTAGTTCTCGGTCTCAGCCTCCCAAGCTAGCGTTCACGTCAAAACAACCACCAAGGGTGCACAAGGTGTATTGACGCCCAAAACCAAGTCAAGAACACTTGTACAGCGCTTTATGTATATAGCGTAAGCGACAACTTTCTGGAAATTCTGACGCGTTCTGGATGCGACTTTGGCAACCGGCATTCGGCCAATACTGGGTCATGATTGGCTGTTGGGTCCAGGCTTTCGACCAGTCAGATCTCCGCTTGATACCGGACCGGCAAGCCTCGTGAATTTTTGGCCACTCTTGCGTGGAATAGGCTTTTCGGCCGTAGCAGCACCCAACTGCAAGCGGTAAAGCGGCGTTCGTATGGAATTCCACCTAACAATTATCTATTGGCGGTTGTTGTTTACACTACTTGAAAGGGCGCATTTTCGCAAGCCGTATTGGAGGATGTGTGGATGGTACAGTGTGGAGGCTTGTTTGCAGGCGAGTTTCCCATCGGCCAACTGTTTGGCGATAGATCACCCGGAAGTGTTGACAATGCGTTGGATTATTGGTAGCTCTGGTGTGTTAGTTGTTTTTTGCCGACCACTACCGCATCACCAACCAGTTCGTGTGCTTCTCTGAGGGTCATTACCTTTGTGGACATGTGTAATGCATGAACAGTCGCCCTGTTTCCTTTGCTGCACAGTCTACCCGCTTCAAATCCTTCATATCCCGCTTTGTAGATCCCTGGACCAGGTGGTAAAGGTATCCATTATAAATGCACTCTGTGTGAATGTCAGTTCACTAATGCAGACGCTAAGGAGCTGCATCTGAAAGGCCGTCGACATCGTTTGCAGTACAAGAAGAAAGTTGATCCTGATTTGTCCGTCCCGCGCAAACCGAGGAATCCCTTCTACAAGGGCACTGAACGTCAACCGGAGAAAGGCGTGAGTAAATTGTGCTCTCAAATTGCTTGTGTTTGTTGTTATTAGCGTCACAGCGTCATTTAAGAACGAGTAACAGCTAGTTCCTTTACCTTGCTACCCACGGGACTCGGGAACTATGGGATCAGCACGCAGTTCGCCCCATATTGTGCTATACTCTCACGTATTCCAGCGTTTCCACTGCGCTATCTTGTATTTCCTCACTCAATTAGACGGTTTATTGGTCGAAGGTGAGGGATCGATTCTGCTGGTTGGCATTGCTGGTGATGCGGTTTACGCCATTAAATGTGCCTCCTGAACCATTTGCTAAGTAGCTTTCACACATTAGACATCTCCGGTGACATTTAACGAAAATTATCACTGTGTGACCTACACATTTCCGTTAGCTCTACCCTTGTTGACGTCTAAGCCCGCTGCATTGCATCCCAGTCACTCGTGCATAAAATGTACGACTGCGTTCTCTGTCCCTCTCTCAAATACTCACGTGGTAACCAACTTCCATCGAAAGGTCAACCCTTCCGTTTTCCTCGGTAGGTTTCTGCAGACAGGTGGTCTGGTCCCAAAAGACAGACAGAGGAAACCAGTTGATTTCGGTGTCGAGCATTTGTGTTGCATCCTATATACATACGTCTCACAGTCCCTCCCTGTATCTTGCAATTTCTCAGAACGCCATACCTCCGATGCCTAGTTCCAGCAATTTGTCGTGGCCTGGATTCATACCCACTAACGATGCAGCGCCATTTTTCAACATGCAGCAACCGTTCCCACGGATAAACTACCGGGGCTCTGGAGCATTCGGGGGTTCATCGGCACAACATTTCAACGTGACTCTGGAAAATCGATATTTCACAGCGAAGCACTCAAGCATTGTACCAACGGAACTAGAGGCGCAGGTAAAAGTGGTCGTTTTCTAGCTCTCCTGCGGTTTTATCCCAAGCATCGTTCAAGTACACTCCACTAATTTCCGTTCCCTTTCGTTTAGGCAATGAAAACAGCGGTTGGTCTGTGTGAATTCTCTCTGAAACGTATTAGTGACGCTCTTTTCGAATCGGCCAAACGTGAGCTGACTGAATCAACACGAGGTGAGAAACCTGATAGTACCACAAAAACGGATGTTCAAAAGCCGAATTGTGATGAAACAACCGAAGAGGCCAGTGTGGCGTCTTCTGAACTCGCTGCCGAAGAAAACCGCCTCCTTCGTGGTGTTGTTCGTGTTGGTCCGTTGGGCAAGAGCCTTCTACTGAGAGGTGATCACGAGGGTGATTTGGTTTTGGTCTGTTCCGAGTGGCCAACTTGTGAAGTGGTCACGTTCATCAAAACAGAGCTCGCAAAACAACTCACTGTAAGTTTTGGGAATTTGGCAGTCGCGTTTATTCTGAGGGGTTTTGCTCTGTACCATAGCCGGAGTGGTTTACATTTTCGAGGGATTTGATCAAGGAGGCGTTGTGTTCTCGGATAACCGAGTGTTTAGAGCGCGAATTTACTGACCGGAACGTCCGTGGTTCGAGCTTTGCCTCTCAACTTCCCCTGTCTAGGCTTGGGCAACCTGGCAGTAACCCAGCCCTCGTGCTTTGGGTGGTATGACAGCTAGGCACCGAAAGCGTGTTACAGCTGAATGTTTTTCTTGTGGGTTCTCAATGTGAATCCGTTAGGTGGGTAGTGGAACCTCGACGAAGCCGTTCCAACCGCATGCGAAGGAGCAAACAGTAGTGCACGGCACCACTAGTAGTGAGCTTACAATATGACCATTACCGTCTACAGGGTCGCTTTACAGTACCTTTTAGTGGGCGAAACACTGTAGTAGGATACGTCTGATGTTGTATGGAGTGAGAAAACTCATCTCAAGAACACGATGGTCGTTGGAAATGGTGACACCATCCAAGCGCATGTGGCAGACTAATGGGGTAGTTGAAGGCTTCTCGGAGGCCACGGCGCTCTCATCTGTTTTTCAGGATCAGAACGCCCTTGAAATTTATCCCAACAGTTGACTGGCATCTCATACTAAGTTAAAACATTCCTGCTCTGGTCGTCTCTATACAGCCGTCTAACGGTCCTGTTTTTTTTTCGACCAGGCAATGGATGATCAATACGAATACGTTGTGACTGATATCCCAGCCCAAGGTCAACTCACTGTTCGTACCACACGAAAGGTACCGGAGTCGGAGTTGAAGGCAGACGAGTCGATTGCGGATGAGTGGCCAGTCATCACCATTCGCATTCAGCTCACCTCAAGAGCAGCCTGTGATGATGAAATCACGAATAAAGGTAATGTGCTTTGGGTTTTTTCTATCTATGACAGATCTGAGACAAACAACTGTCAGTTCCAGCTGGTCGTTTTTTGTTGGTATTTGGCCAAGTTCGAGACAGTGCCAGTGGCTAACAGGCGATTTGGCATATTAGTCTGTATCCCATTCTTGGTTCACCTAACAAGCCTGAGCAAGTGTGTTAGATTCGTTTCGATCGTCCACCACAGCTGAACGGAGGTTTTGGTGTCTACACCCGTCTTCTGGCATTGAAGGTGGAGTCGTCCGGTTTTGATGATAGCCCACCTGCATTTTCATTCTTGCGGGTTCAGCAGTCACTGTTCGAGACTGCAACTTAGATCGATTCGGTCACTTTGCGATGCGATTTCCGTAAAATTTTCCTTTGCTGTTTGGAGCATTGCTTACATTCCGGAATTGGTTAAGCGAATAGCCTTGGTGTCTCCTACCGGGGAGATGTTCCCCTCTCATTCGCAGTTCAATATCAACTGCTCTCTGGGGAACTTGCCAATTACTGCACTCTTGTAAACCATCGTAGTTTGTGCCCAGTTTCTGGCTTCAGTGTTCTGTGGCCTTGATTATTCTGTTGCCAACATCTCTCGACCACTCGGCACGATCGCTCCCGCTCATTAATTCTGGGTTAATACGAGCGGTCAGAGGAAACCCTAGTCGAAGACCGGATAGTAGCAAGAGTACAACAGATCAGTTCAAGCACTCCGAGACACACGGAGAACGACTAGGCGCCCACCAGTCACAAGGATCCGGAAATGTCGGGCACGTAAGCGTTAATCCAAGTCTTTGAGAAGTTGGGAAACAGAGCAGAGTAGAGTATCACAAATTCGAATAATTCTGAGGGAACAGTGAAGAGGAGGAGAGTTTTTTTTATCTTAGCAGCATATTCGAACCTAATAAAGATGAGTGGATGCTTAGAGGCGAGTTCAGAAGGACATTTTCCTTGGTAGCGGCGATATAACAGCAAAAGGAGGACAATGCCTAGCTACATCGAAAGATGTCGGTCATCGGTTAGTAAGAGTCACAAAGGAGCATGACTTTACACCTCATTTGGGAGAGTGTATCCGCCCATATCTAGGGCTGTCACTGTCGTTAGTGGTTGCACACACATATCCATACTGGTGTTCATCTCAGATGTCTTCCTGTCGTCATAACGTGGACGGAAAAGCCAACTCGAACGGTTCGTTCATCGTGATATCTCTTACGGTTTGGTAAAGTTTGGTCCAGCTGCCGTGGGCCTGGGATATCAGCGCGTCCTAAATCACGGGGAAACTTCTGAATCCGTATTGTTACATTGTTAAGTCGGCTTTTGCAGGACGAACTGCGGTGTGCACAGCTTCCATTGTAATAATCCGAACCTGTGATAGTTGACGCTTGCTATCACTACGCTGCCGGTTTTTCGTCTAGCACTCGTGATGATTATCCCTCGAATGTGTTCAGCAGCTCATGTGAGCCTCCCTCTGTTTGAAATGGCTTATTTGATGCTGCTTCCGGGTGTTGATGACGCCTGACGCCCTTTTTCTCTCTTTTTTGTCGTTGTCGTTTTTCGCCCCGTACCACATTATGGTTACTCATGCTTTTTCTGGCTTTACACACCAATCCAGACTCCAACACCACCAACAACAGTGTTGTGTCGGGTGCCGTGAAAGCAGCAGCGGACGGATCTAATGTGACCGCGAACACTGCTTTGCCCACTGCCCCCGAACAGCAGCAGCAGCAACAACAACCGCAAGTTTCGAACACAGTGAAATCGGAATCGCTCTCCCATGTGCGAAAATTATTCGCCCAGGGAGAGCGGATTCCAAAGAACGTTTGTTTAGATGCTCTGGATGCTATCGACCAAGCTAAGTGGTTCCAGGTGGGTCATCCATCACTGTATCTTTTCTTGTATCGGCCAGCTGACACACTTGTCACCGGCGCATAGAAAACAGCTGTTTCATTTTGTTCTCACGGGTCGCTTTTACGGATTTTTGCCACTCGCACCGCTGTGGAACCCTTGGCTTTGTCTATTTATTCAGACGAACAGAAACATCCATGTGCGATCAGTTTGAGGTTAGCCAAAGTAAACTCACAGAATTTAGTCTCTTTCCGATGTGCTGCTAATATTCTCTATCATCTTACCATACCGAGATATTGTACGATGAGATCGATTCACTCCAGAACTCGGGAGAGCCTACCATTGATTGCAGTGTCAGCTTAACTATCCGTCTGGGGAAGAACGTGCCTCAGGATCGTGGACACCACTGGCTCATTGATTTTGAGTTAGAGTGGCTGGATTGATACTCACCGTATATGCAAGGTACTAATCCTAGACACACTGATTTTGAGTTCCTTCAGTTATCTAGATGTTCTTCACTTCAAGTCTTCTGGTTGAACCATTCGCAACAACCTCTACAGCTTCCCCTGGGGAACAGCCAGATGAAAGTGCTACGTTCATGGCAAGACCTACTTTCCATGGTTGTTCGTCATTCAATCGATCAATGATGCGACTGCTGATGCTTTCTATCTTTATTGTCATCTGAACTCTCCTGGGGTCCCGGAGGCGAGATGACCGGATGGTCCGTGGTCCGAACCCGACCTCTGCCTATCGACTTCCCCTGTCTAGGCTTGGGCAACCTGGCACTATCCCAGCCATCGTGTTTCCTTCGGGTAGCATGGCAGCTAGGCACCGGAAGGGTGTTACAGCTGAACGATTTACTTTTTATTATTTCGTGTCCCGTTTATGTGGCTCCCGTCTTTAGGCACATCAGCCAGGCACCTGGAGAGTCGACATGTCGCACGCTGCCATTCGTCCCCACTGCTTCGTGTCCTCTAGTTTTGTTTTTATTGCTACCTTTAAATTTATGTCGAAATATTGACAGCCACTTGAGCTAACAACCAATTACAACCTTTAATGTGCGAGCCCTTGGACAGCTCGACCAACCAAATTCTGTTGGCCTACTCTGGTTACTTTATCAGCTGACATTTGTATTTCGAAACTCGAATATCATTGGATTTATCGAGCTGTCTCTACGCTACCGACTACGAACTTCGGGTGATCCTGCACCTTACTGCACAGAGTTTCGCCAGTGTTTGTACAACCCTCAGTTCACAAGGCTTCATTAGGCTACTGGACGTGGTTCATTCCTTGACTGCTAACCGTTTTAAGATATACAATTTGAGATTATGCGCTCTTTAGCTTTTGCGTTCAGTTGTAAAACCCCTCCAGTGTCAAGCTGCCATGCCACCCGAAGGAAACACGAGGGCTGAGATACTGTCACGTTGCCAAAGCCTGGACAGGAGCAGTCGAGGTGCCGTTGTTGGGTTCAAATCATGTGCCTTCCGGTCAGTAAGTTCTAGCTGTAGCCACTGGGCTATCTATCTCTCTTTCGCTTCGGGTTTCCATTGAAAATTTCCCAACAGGCCCCAGAAACGGTCTCCTTACTTAGCAGTTAGGGAGGCATACCAACCCTACTATGCCGTGCATTGCAACTGACGTTCTCAGGGGATGAGATAACCACAGCTATGCGTGACATCAGTAACCCTTCTTATGGTTTTTTCGGAGGGTATAAACAAACAAGCGGGTCCTAGAACGCCTGCTGTCACTGCCTGACTCGAAGGGTTTTCTCCTTCTCCCCAGGCTCATAATACAATTGAGCTGGACCGTCGATTAGACGATAGCCCGGTGAAGTTCACGCATCCTGGTAGTTGCATTGGCCCTGACCGTTCCAGTACAGTTGAATTCAATGCGCCGATAACGAAGGTGCGAGCGGCGTTCACATTATTTATGGCATCGGAAACGAATTTCGTCTCTATAGGGCCATCTGTATAACGCAAATCTGTGTTTATGAGCCTTGGTCCCTCCGGTCCGAGGACTCTAGGCATCTTCACGCTTTTGATCACCGGTCTCCCCGTAGCATTTTTAGAGTTTGCTGGCTGCAACAGGTTAAACTTACCAGTTGAGTTAGTTGGGGCACATGTCTCCTATTTCCAACTACCGTTTATCCAAGAGGACTGTTTTCCGTTCCAAACCATTGTTGGCGGAAGATTCACTTGGGATGAGCCATGAAATAGTAACGTGATATGAAAGCAGCTACCATCAAACTGAGTGCAGCGCCTTCCTGGTTTGGGCCTACGTGGTTTGGAATCCTGCAGCAAGTGTCGCGCATGCTGTCGTTTCCTAGCCGTTAAAGCCTACATGTGCTCGTGCGCTTGGCTTTTGTCATGTGAGGTTCGCAAAGGGCACTGGGTTGCCCCTTAATTCCTCAACTATGGTTGTTTTAAGGTTGTCCAAATATCCGGGTACCACCCTCTTTGAAGACTTAGGACTTGTTCACCCTAAGTCCTTACTCCCCCTTCTTTTTCACTCTCATTACGGTTTTCTTCCCCCATGCTCGTTTGATAGTTAAACACCAATATATGTTGCTGTCAATGGTGATGAGACCTTGGCGGCTCAGCTTCTGTGCTTCGCTCTAGTTGAACCAGAAAGATGTGGCTAAATGATCGGATTCGATGTTTTTATTTACAGACACCGTTTTGGTACTGTCTGTCGGTGAGCTGCCGTATTGGCGAACCACTGACACCGTTGATTTTTATCGCGAGCCTCAGACAGCGCTTTCGTTGAGTGCCCTGACCTTTCGATGACATGTTTTTGGGGTTGGATAACCCGAAAGTACCCTAGTCCGGGAGCTTACTTGCACGATGACCGTGCATCAAAAGGGACAATAACTGAACGATTGGGCTTTTAGATTTTTTTCATGACGCGCGTTTTATATCGCTTGATCTGGCGTTGCTTCAGTCGGTACTGGTTCTCTTAGGCTACTGTTTTCATTAACGTTTGCTATAGGTCTGTCATTGTCCCATAAGAGGACCTTCTAGTTTCAATTTGATCAATATTTATTTACTGCAAATTCAACTAGAAATATTTTCATTCAGTCTGATTTTTTACATTGCGGGAAGAATAATTGATCTTGAAGGACGCTGCCATCTATATTCGGGAGTGTTTGGAAATCTGAGGTGGAAAATGCCGAGCATCCTTACAGTTCGCTGCACTATACTGACAGTCCTGTGAGCTCCCGTGTGATCCGTCTCCTTAGTTAGGATCCCATTTTTGGGGAAAATAACTGCCCTTGTGGTCGAATTTTGATCGGCCAACTTGTTCTCCTATCCTATCCCTAAGCTGTATACCAATTTGCTTCTTGCTTCTCCATAAACTTTTTGGCGTGTGATTTGATTTTTGTTTCTAGTAGTCTATCCGGATGATCAGCTAGCTGACGTGATTTTCCAAACCTTGTGCAATGCACCAGAAGCAACATGCTGTTCTTTTCCGGTCGGCGTCTACAACGTCCATAGGAGCTGAACACGCGCATGAATCATGGTTATGCTTCTACTGTTGTTGAACGCCTAGATGTTTTGTCATAGTTAGTGGGGTCGTAAACATTCCGTAACTGTACCGCTGTACCAGAAGAATAATTGTCGACGATTTCGGTTCGCTGTTTTTGTCTCTTTGTAGCATATTTTTCGGGACGAGTTTTCAGAGCAGCAGTTTTTTTTCTCAGCGGAACATCGCTGCATTCATTCGTTCATTCAACACCCATATTCAACTTATTCTGCTTCTTGCCCATGCTTTTTTTCTCGGTGGGGCTGTCGGTCGACTAGTGACTTCAGTGGTTTCATCGTAATTAGAAGACACAGAACCTTCGTCCAGTGACTTGATCTTTTCTGCTGATTATCTCGGCTACGTGGACTCCGAATAGTGACAGGCCGAGCTACATTTGGAAAACTCGTGACAACCTGTTAGGCTGCCTTTTAGGTGACATGACGCGATTTCCGCCTTCGCACGTTTCCGACGTTGCGTGTTAGTTGTACCGATGACTCAGTGGGTAGAGTGCGAATTTACTGACCGGAAGGTCCGTGGTTCGAACCTGACTTCTGCCTCTCGACTTTCCCTGTCTAGGCTTGGGCAGTATCCCAGCCCTCGTGCCTCCTTCTGGGGGAATGGCAGTTAGGAACCGAACGGGTGCTACAGCTGAACGTTTTTTGTACTGAAAAAGTGCTGCACTCGAATGATCTTTTAGTAGTCTGGACGGTTGATAAGATATGTCAACGACCCCGAACACCCGCTTGTGTTTTTTCCCTATTTACTCACCACTTTCCTGTCCAGTTGGATTACACTCGCAACCTCAACTACCTGGCCAAATCGAGGTGTACATTTAGCCGGAGCTAATAAAACCTCAGTTGCTGTCCCACTACCGTACGGTTTTTTTCCCAATCATCCTTCATCTTCCGCGTGCGTCTTTCTCTTTCTATCAGCACTTACCTCATTCCCATCATTTTTGCAGGGTGCATTGATGACACCGCCTCTCGGGATTGTCGCTCGCGTGCTCGTAGACTTTATGCGTACTGAAAAAATTTGGTTGAGTCTGAATCAATTCGTGAGTTTCTCTTTCCGTTGATGTCAGATTGTGAAGTGCTTGTAGGACAACAGCTGTTTCCGGTTTACTCACTTCTATTCAGCCTCATTTTGCCAGACCTGACTTTTTTATTTATCGTGCTGCTGGAATTGTGGCCAGTTACGTTTTGTATATCTGGGATTTCTTTGTGATAGGTGATGCTGTTGTAGAGATCTGGGGACTTCGATTGGAAAACGCTTAGTGCGGATCGAGAACTCGTTTCGGGGAAGTTTTGAAGACAATCGGTAGATTTATTGATGGGCAACATTTCGCTTTTGATACACAAAGGCTTCTGTGGGCCACGAAGTCGCTCGAGTTTTTGAACATACGGAAAGCGAATCAACAGGATGTCTTAATCACCGTTAGGTGTCTCCCAGAAGGGACTCGCTTTTCCTCAGTTGGTGTGGATGAGGAAGGATTGCACCGAGGGGCTGGAGAGAGTCGCACACACGAATTGGACCGGATTTACTGTCAGACTCTTCTGGTTCATATCAATTGGATGAATGTTGCTCACAATTTTGGTGGTCTGTGTGGATGGTTCTTTCAATCTTATCCGAAACAGTTGATAACTATCTACTGTGGCTGCATAACTGCCAAGTGTGTGGCCCGATTACCCATAGTCACCATTTCATCCATAATTTTATTTCGAACTCAGTAGTTCGGCCACAAACTACCACTCTACCTCGTCCTAGAGCTTAAGCGGAATGGTGTTACAGCGCGAAAAAGCTTTCGAGTGTGTTCAACAAGGAGATAGTCAGACCCCGCGAATTACCAAACGTTTTGAAGTTGGTGACTCACGCCATTTTGAATCTGGCGAGCAATTTTATATAGCATTTATGCCACAAGCAAAACTGCATTCGGTTACTTTTCGGGCGGATTGAAACATACTGTAACAGTACGGGACCCGAACCTGAATGACAACTCCAATAAAAAGCCTTCCAAAGCAATGGTTATCCGATAAATCTCATTTGGTTATCCTTTAGCGCAATTAATCCGACTAACTGAACAACGTAACGAGAAGACAAACGGATCGCGATCCAGTACATCAAGCACGTTTCAGAACTAGCTGTAAGAATGTTGCAGCAACACACCACAACCAGCAGTAGCATTTCATACAGACGAGCATACTTCGGAAAGCAAAATCCAGTAAAAAGGGCTGTCACAAACGGTACATTACACAAACAGAAAGGGGATCTATTCGAGAGGCTACATGGACACCATCTTGCCGCTTAACGGCCCGACCGATTCTCACTCGCCTCCGTACATGAAAATCGGGAAGGGTATAAGTTAAACAGACAATCTGTACATACTAGCCCCAGCAAGAACAACTAACTAACCTGAATCTATGGAGTTGTAGTACCCAACCGAGAAAGCCATCAACAGACGCAGTGAGATCTATCCAGTCTATCAACCTTCCGGGAACAATGTGCCTTGGAGCACCCAGACTCAAAACTGTACAAGAGGCCGGAGGAGAAATGACCAGAGGCCACTAAGAGAACACGAAACTGGACAAAATCAAGACCACTGGAAAGCACACCCAGCCCGAAGATGAAACAGAATAACGAATTGAAAATTGTGTCAAACAAAGATGTAACGATCGTGATCCACAACACGATAGAAATTGCAAATGGACCGATCAAACCAGTCGAAGAAAACTACTAAAAATAGATCTTCGATCGGCCAACCAAATGACAGGAAGACTGGCTGGAACGCAACATACAAGAAAGGCTAAAATGACCACTCGGAATAAAGCAACAGGACTGCTGAAATGGAGATACTTGACGAACCAACCAGATGCAACGTAGTCAGACCACAGCGTAAACCAAATCCCGGAAGGATCAGTCAACTAAGTACCAACTATGTAATCTCCAAACAACCAGCCACTTTGCAGCTATTAATCGATCTTTAAAAACTAAATAAACGTAACAGAACTGTATGAATTACCTAATGTAAATCATCGACGTGATTTTTGTTCACTTTCATTTGTGGTTGTTAGACTCCATACACCTTACACTTCAGTGTAAAATGAAAATGTAAAAACCTGCTCAGATAGTGTGGAATGACGAAGGCTCGAATGTTGCATACCACTCAAAACTCATTTAAGCAACACACCACTCCTTCCTGTTTCCTCAGGGCGTGCTGGCCCTACTTGGTCGCCTTTTGAATATTGATTTGCAAATGGGCTGTCTTCCATCCGTGAGAGGACAGCGACCACCGTTTCTTCCATCTGGACAACCTTTCGGAGCCCCAATTCGTCCTCGACTACCAATTGCGTTACCCCTACCACTTATTGGACCAGGACGTTTGTTCCGTCGATTCTTCGAAGCCATCTCTTCTGGGTTGCTTATTCAACTTCGTGAAGGGGAACCACAGCCAGTGGAACCTGTGGCCGACCCGGCAGACCTGAAACCAGACGAAACCGATTCACCCTCGCAGTTCTTTGCCTACAGTTTGTTGGCAACCACTCCGATCTCGATACGGGAAGAAATTACTGTTTCGGCACAGTTTTGTCTGCGGCAAATCGCGTTCAAACAGTTATACAAGGTGAGTTGTTAGCGAAAGCCTGTGATGTTTCTCAGCCTTCCTCCCTCCCTCAACTTGTGGGGAACTTTCTAGTCAAATTTCTTGTGAAAATATAAATCGCGGTATCAGAATGCGACTTTTCCATCCTTGGGTGAGCGGGTGGTAGCTCTGTGTAGATGAAACCACTAGACGTAGTTCTAACATGCGTCATCTGGCTTGCCGTCTTTTACACCGTAGACAACAATGCACTAGTAGTGGAGACTGGTGCTTAACGCTTCACACGACAAGCGGGGAACAGTTAACTCCAGGTCTCGTGTGCTGGAATTGCAGGTCTATCATTGTGAATAACCTTTTACGGAAGGCAATTCAGAGTGAGACCTGTGATGTGTGTTCAAATGCTTAGGTCGGTTTTACCATCCCTTTGCACAGAGTGGTTATAGGTCTGGTGAATTTGACTTGTTCCATAAATTATGTGGAGGATTGCTCCGGTTAGTATGTTGAAGTTAAGCATCTTTCTCCACCTGATCTTAGCCCTGTTCCCCCAAGCCTTACTGGTCCTTGAAGGTTGTACGGTCCCAGTGAGTATTGATTGATTGTTGTCCTCACCAGCCTACCAGGTAACATCATACCAACATACTCACTCTATTCAGGTTCTCCATATGGAACCACTCAGCTCCAACCACGCATGGAAGAAAGATACTACCGCGAAGGACTCAGTGGAGGGCATCGGTGGTGATTCTGAAGTTACGGAAACGGTCGAAATCGAGGCAACTGCCCCCGGGGCCGTTAAACGACGCCGGTCGGAAGTTGACTCTGTGGACGCCCAACACCTGGACGAGGCAGATGTGGAGGGGGAGGATGGGGATAAGGAACCAAAAGAACAACAAGCCAGCTCTTGCTCTGCTCCAGAGCCAATTGCAAATGACCAGTCTTCATCCAATGTAGCAGAGACTGCCAGCGAGCTTCCCGACCCCGAGGTAGTCGCACCACCAACGACACGTTCTGGAACAGCAGCCAAGCGTAGCCGAAGAGGACGCTATTGACTCACAAACGTCTCTTTTCGTCGTATGTCGCACTGTGTTTCGTCCTCTCAGCCTACTGTTCCTCTGTTTCCATTTCCCCCACATTTTACTTGTCCCGTTTTTTCGAAGGAGCAACCGGTGACTGACTATTATCTTTTTGATGGTCCGCACACTCACATACCGGTTTGCAATATGTTGTCCTAAGTATCCTGCTTCTTTTTGTTGAAGTCAGAGGGGAGTTGCAGTGACTGTATTTACGGACGTGCCTGGCTGTGGGGTGACCACTTGTGTTGGGCGCCAGTCAATTTTTCTACTCTAACCGTGTGGCTGTGGCTTGTGGTCGTTCACTATCGCAGCCTTAAATCTTCGAATACTTCGGTAACCGGTACACAAGAAAACAGCTATCCGATGTACACACGGCCGAAAAAAAACCCAGCCCATACTGTATTTCTCGACTTTTATTGGCACTTTGCTAAGTTTTGTTTCAGCGAAAAAGCGAACTTCTGAAGCACAACGTCTGCTCCCAAATGCAAATTACACTGACCTTGACCTGAGACTCCCGGCTGAATGTCGTTCATGTGTTGTCGCCTTATCTTCCCGTTGACCGCGCCATTTTAATGAGCCCCGAGAAAGGCGACACTGGTAGTAAACTTCCAAAAATCTTCAGCAACCTCATGCGTAGTGCGTTCTGTCAAGTTGAAAAGCACGGCTTTAAAAAGAACCGACTATAGGAAGGTTATGTCTTGAGCTGCAAATCGACTAATCGTGAATTAAACGTTGGTTGTAGGATCACATTGATTTTTAACTCTGTGTTTCTCTTCAGCTCAGTAGGCCAACTTCTCTTGCTATCTTGATATCCACTCCTAGGATTCGGAAACCCGTATTTCGACTCGATACATTCCAGCAGACTTGCAATTCGGATTACCTCCAGTATGACACGATCAACAGCAACGATTAGTCGCACGGTCAATACGTGACGGAAGCATAAAACCTTTCTGTGGCTGTTTTATAGGGGAGTTTCACGTTGTTACGCTCCCGTTCTCATTATCGAGTCATGTGATCTGATACGATGCTGCACAGAACCGACTGCAAAGCAACAGCGTTACTCACAAAGATCGTAAGCAACAGAGTATGTTAACGGGATTGGAGATAATTTGTTGGGTACGTTTGTTGACGATTGCTGTGGATGAGGGTCGCTCCGTTCGGTTTCATGCTGGTTTACTATTTCGTTCAAAGTCCCCTGTTCAGCACGCGACCAGGCATCCGTATTTTCCTTGTGTATAGTCACCACAGGTTGATTCTCGTGGTTCGCACCAGACAAGCACGTATCTTGCGATTTTCTTTTGGTCAGCATTCCTTCAAAGTTGTCGGCATGTCATATTCCCCGCATCTTTAGGTTCGTGTGTTTCTCTGATAGAGTACACGGGAACTCCATACGCAAACTGATACAGTTTTAGTCTAGTATCTTATATCTACAGTTCACCAATTCGAGGGACTCTTCGGTTTTTCTGTTGTCACTCGTGTCCAAGCGCCAACTTTGTCCTTCATAGCGAGGTGAGCCTCCCTTGTAGACAAGGGAGGATGATGTGGGTATTTTTAAGCCTCAGTGGCTTTGTCCACTCCTGAAACAGTTTAATCCTAGGCTGGGTGGCTGCATGTGCTCGCGCTTTTGATTGCGCTGCGGCTCACTTGGACAGTTTTTCTTTACGTGCTCTGACATGAGCGCTTGGTTGCTAGTGTACAAGCCTCCTATCAACTACGAGTTGTATGCCGACTGTATCCCAAAAGCAGCTTCAGACGAACGCTCTGATTGACGAGTGTGTTAACGTAGCTGAATACAGCCAGTTGAGAACTGTGCTGCTTAAGACGATGACTCTGTCGTGGTCACGTGGTTCCTAAATTTGTAACACTGTTTTGAGGCGCATTCTCTGCATGACAAGAACTAACAGTAAATTTGGGCTGGGTGAAGTTTCACCTGGAACCTGCTTCCGTGTGTTCAACCGCGCCGAACCCCCACGAAATGAGCAGTCATATCCGGGAGTTTTTCCAAAGAAAGATGAATTATTTCCGACTTGTGTTGGACAGTCCGTCTCTGTAAATCCTGTCGCTTAGCATGAGATCTATCCTGCGAAAAACCGATCGCCTGAATGACCTTGTTGAGAGGATTTCTAGAGAACTTTTACTGGTGCTTATTCGAGAATCCTGGTTGGACAGTTGCTTTTGCAAGTTGATCTAGCGATTAAGGAAACGGTAGTTGGTGTACGTAAGCATTCGCCGGATCTCAAATTTGGAAATCAGTTTTTGCGCAGTGTTCTTGCCGCATGCGTAACCCGGATTCCTCAGCTACTGCAGATCTGTCGTAACAACGAACAGCGCCGCATTGTCTACGCTCCACTGATATCTTTCCGTGATGTTGGTCTCCCGTGGAAACCGCGCGCCTCTCGCCACGTGCATAAGAATGAAGTCTGACCGGTTGGTGATCCAAATTGTAATACCTAACTGTTGATACATTAGAAAAACACAGTGTCCTCTGGCAGTGTAAATCCGGGCAAATTGAACAGTCTTTGGCTTGTCCCCAGGAGCTTCACTGCTTGTGATAATCCATACGTTTTGACGTCCTCAGAAGCTACCGGGAGTGATCTTTCGGTGGCTTGGAAATCCTATTTAGCAGTCGCACTCACCCGAGGGACTCCGTTGCCATGAGGGAAAAGCATACAAGCAAAGAAACAAGGCAATGACTAGCCATTATTCTACCTTTATTACAGTCGAGGTCACGACTAAACACTGAGGAACATTTGCAAGGCGGTCGCAAAACACGAAAATTTCATGATGGATATTGCTCAGTCAAACCACTCATCTGCCGCTAAAACACAGTAAGTAGCCTTAGCATTTTAGCTTGCAGATGAGTGTTCATCCGTAGATAGTGAGGAATACGAACACAGTCGTCACGGTACGCGGCAGATTAAAAAATCTCTGCAACCAGTGTTTACCTGGGATTTTGAAAAACTGTGCCACAGAACTTTCTGTTCCCTTATGCTCCCAATCGTATGGCATCTGGGTCCAACCAAGTGCACTTGGACATGGCCGATATCCCAGCGATTTACGACCCTTCCTCTCCCTAGGAACTATCCATGGTTGTCCTTGAACCCGACTGAAGGCTTATGCTATTTTCGAACCTCCGTGACATGTTCATATGGGAGACGTATTTTTCAAGGTCTGTCCATTCGCTTTTCCATCTGATGTTTAAGCGCTCATTAGCACCCCAGCACTACTGAGTTACGTCTAGTCTCGTGGTTTTTTGAAGCCTACTTATCGTTATCATCGTAGTGGTGGAATGGTTTACTCCACTGTCCCTGTAGGAAATTTGATAAATCGATTTTTGCTCAGATATTCCCTTGTACACCTTGAACTATAAAGACTGCTCCCCCAAGTGTGTCTGAAGGAGACTTGGCATATTTTTGCTCCAAAGAGGCTTTGTCCGCAAAACTGCCTAGTCCTGTATTCTACATGGGGGGTGAGATGGCTCAAGTGGTTAGAGCGCGAATTTACTGACCGAAAGGTCCGTGGTTCGAACCCGACCTCTGCATCTCCACTTCCCCTGTCTAGCCTTGGGCAGCCTGCAGTATCCCAGCCCTCGTGCTTCCCTCGGGTGGCATGGCAGCTGGGCACCGAAAGGACGTTACAGCTGAACAGTATTCTACATGACCCGGAGCTTCGCCCTTGTCTTTTAGATGTGAACTAAAGATGCTGGCAACGTGCGCGTGACCTAGTCCTAAGTCGATTGTGTCCCATAAGAATGCCCCATTGGGTCACCGCGATCTGTTTCGTCAACGGAAGTCTCCTTCACAAATCCCCTAAACATAGTTGCAGCTGCACACTGACCTAGCGAAAAGTGTCTCCATTCAGATCCTAACCCCTCACTTCGTTTGTGCTCAAAACAAAAAACCAAGACGGCTCAAATTACTATGTGTACAGGTGAACGAATGTTGTTCACAATCGTTTGCCGCTGGATGCACTGATTTGGTGACGGGTGGCATGACAATAGCCGCGAGTTTAGTATCGTACAAAAAGCAACCCCCCTCCGTTTTGTGGAGCGCGAGTGGGAGAAGATGTCGATCACGTTGAAATGAGAGTACAAGCAGGGCGAGGCGAGGTAGATCAGTTATGCAGCTTCATGTTTCGTCTAGTCCAGACATGACATGTCCAAAATTGTACTATAAACCACCACGGGATTTGTACAGAGGGTCGGTGGTTAGAAAACGTTTGTCACACAACATCTGTGACTGGAAGAGTTGTGGTAGAGGAAAGTGAGACGTTTCTGTCTATCATAGTCACCCGTGGGTCCGCTTCTGGAAGTCGAATACGTTCTATGTGAATAGCACTGTTAACCTTTCTATCCGCCTGTCCCCATACTGAGGGTAGGTTAATGGCTGCCGGAACTGGCGGTGTGTTTGTTTGATCCGATTGGGGTGCTTCAATTGCGGAGCGTATAATATAGGCCAAAATCAGCCCCAGAATAGTGAGAACGGCGGCAAGTGTGATCACTCGAGCTAGTCTATGATTCTCGATCAGGTTCGCGTAGGCCTCCTCTTCTTCGACCTTTGTACAACAGGTGCAACAGAGCAGGTCAACGATTAGAGATCGCTCAGCAGTTGTGTCACCCTGTAAGTAAGCACGTTGGGCGCCGAAATTGGCAATGGTGGTCGGGTTAGTTTCACTCCCTCGACTGGAGGATGTCCCAATCAGGGTTCCTAACCGCCCTCGTTCCGAACGGCGACAAACATCTCCGTTTATATAAGTTAGATTCTGTTCAGTCGAATCGGTTTTGCCAATCTGAATTAGAGTTGAATGTCCTTGTCTGTCTTTTAACAGCTTCGACCCGGTGAGTTCCATCAGACTGGCTCGGACTGAGGGAGGTATTGAACTTGGGTTGGACTGGTCCGGGTCTGTGGGGGCAAGAGTAACTTGAGACTGGACGGGGCTGGACGTAGCTGTCTTGGTGGAATTCTTCGGAGTAAATCCTAGGTTGTTACTCAAATTGTTGAAAATCATTGCTAATGACTTTCTCGGCTGCCTGAGCATTGCTGATCCGCTCGGTCTAGATAAGGTCAAATCACGTAGCGCACTTTGACGCAGAAACTCCTGTTGGATCTGAAAACGCTCCTTCTCAGTGACAACCCTTGAAGATCTGGAATTGAAATGCGAATGGCTCATGGGCATTTCTTTTCCGTCAGGCTCGGGGGATGAGGATGGCTCCGCGTCTTCCACGGTGACGACTAAAGGCCGCCGAACAACGTCCCCATTGTTTCTATCTTCCGCAACTGTGATTGATTGTGCAACACTCGTTTCGGTTTTTCCAACCTGGAAAAAAGTTGAAATGAATTCATTAATAATGATCAGAATTGTGGTGCTGTTGTGGTGACGGGCATCGTCATGGGAAAAGGCGTACCAGATTTTCAGGTTTTATTTGTTACCGATGGTGTTATGATAACGAATCTTTATAAAACCTGTCCAATTGGGGGTCTTGCTTGCTTGCACCAATCTCTTAGGCGACATTTCCGGAAATCTGCTTACGTTATGTTCTCCGATTTAGTTTCTATGTAAAACGATCAAACTAGCCAAGCACGAGTGAGGCACAGTTCAAGGCAGTTAGTCGACAAATAGTTTCCCTGACCGGCCGCTGTATTGTATCACCAGTATAAAAGCGTGCACACATCGATTCTATCCGTATTTGTGTTGCCCAACCTTATATCTGCTTTAGGTTTATGTTCATTATAGACCATTTTCACGCAGGAGTTGATATTCTACTTTGGTTAGTTGAGAAAAACCTCATTCTGCTAGAATACTTCGTTGCAAGAATCTTTCGAGATCATTCCGTGTGGCCAGGCATCCTCGGGCGTCACTGTGTCATGACTATGAATGCCGGAACTGAGAAACGACTCACCTTGGGCACTATTCACTCCTACCTACTCGATTTCGCCGTCATTCACCACGGCGACGTTCGGGTCACCTGACCGATGCGATGAACGAAGTGCTGAACAGGCCATCAGGTTGTTCGAACGAAGTTAACGATCTAAATTCTTTAAATGTTTAATAAACCTACGGAAAATCGGGTTGATACACCAGCGTCAAATTGCCTTGGTCTCAAACTCCAACCCATCAATCCTGTTGGCGAACATACATGGGGGGATCAGCAAGTGTGGAAGAAGGTACAAACTACGCGGCTTGTTTGACGGAAACAACTGGTGTGCAGATGGAAAGAACAATGCCCCGCTGCACTTGTTGCCCATCCGGCCACCGAGGCATTGAACTGGAGGTTAGGAATGTTTGAAATGACCCGTCTCGATAGCTGAACCTCATCAGTGGTGAGAACCGGAGTAGTGCATCTAACCGACTCTGCCGGATGCTGGTACGGGACTGAAGTAAGTTGCAGCCGCAGAACTAATGAATGTATGGCTCAAGGACTCCAACCAACTCATGAACGGGTCCACTAGCACCGAGCGGATAGGCGCCTCAAAAAATAAAACTTTCCACAAGTACTGAAGAAATACAAATGCAGAGTTGAAAGGCAGCTGGGGAAGTCATGATTCCAGAAGCACTCCGACCCTGGAGACGATGACATGATCAGTTAGTTTGAGAAACTGCACACCTTCGCCTTGAAAAGGGTAGATTCAATAGACGGGCGCCGCTTTCTGCGTTATCGGACCATATCCGCCAGTATCTTAACCATTGGTGAGTTGAGTCACGGGGTCCCCATCCAGGTAGGCGGCAGTTGTCGACTCGATTTAGTTAACTGGTTAGTGTCTTCATACTTTGTCGCCAGATCACAGGCTGTCCACATCTCGGTTGCTTCGAATCAGCGCAGAGCTAGGCGAAATGAACTCTGCGGGCTGGATGGTTCTCTGGCAGTTTAACCAATGATGTGTGGTCAAATCACTCCTCGTGGGAGAGGTTCTTTCCCCTTAAGCCATCTGCATTCCCACCAGATTCGGCCAGTGCTTCGGAGACACCGATGGTCAAATACTGACAGCCTTCTTGCGTGGAGGCTACGTTTCCGATCCAAAAAGCAGTGTAGATCGTATTGTCGTAGTGTATATTCTATTCTTGATAGACCAACTGACATCATGCCGGCGCCGTAGGTGCCAGAGGTTGACAAAAGCTGTCCTGGCCTTCGGATTCGAGAAGTACTGTGGTCTCCATCCAACCCACCGGAAGTTATACAGCTTCCAAGCTAAACAAATCCACTCACCCTGAGAACCGCACTCTTCTAGTCGATCAACATGGTCCGAGAGAAATAAAAATTTCCACCGGAATTCAAAGAGGCCTTGATGTGTCTCTCGATAGAAAAAGTATGCAAGACTTCACTAGACAACTACACAGGTGTCAACCTGCAGAACTTTAGGAACAAAGCGCAGACAAGCGTTTTGTCCAACCACTTGACTACCGCTATTGCCGGACATATGACCTTGTCGTAGTGCTTGTGTGCTGTTATGCTCGCCGCAGAATACAATTTTGATGAAGCGCTATTTTTGTTTCAGGCTAGTACTTGTGAGTGTGGTGCACAGTGGCCTAACACTGCAAGAGTTTTCTAGTTGATAAGAGCCATGGGGAACTGCTGCTTAGCTCACCTCTCTTTAAACGAAATTCCCTGAAGTGGATGGCGGCATTTTCTCATTTTGTCAGAATGTGTAGGACTATGACTATGCGATGTTACATTACAGTATATTACAGTATATATTATATATATATATATTACAGTATATTACAGCCAACAACCTACGGCTTTCCGTACTTACCAAAATCGGAGGCTGGCTTCCTTTCGCGAGTTTTGTCACGAAGTCGTTGCTGATGGGGAACGCCATCATGGGCTCACCATGGGAGTACCCTTTGCTTCCAGGAAGTGTCCATTGTTGGAATTCATCAGTGAACAGCTACCTGACTACATCCTCGACCTTTGGTGGCGCAATTCCGCCAAGGGTGACTAGTCGGAATTAAGCCAATTTACTATTGCTATGTAGATGGTGTCCCTCTCCATACCAGAAAGTATAGCGTACACTGATGTGCATCTGCTGGTCTGACTCGGTCATCTACAAGTCTTCCCTAGGTCAGACAGCGCAAATCTTGGTACTGTTTGTGAACAATTGACCCATTAGTGTGAAGCTTCTCAAGGATCTGTTCTCAGTGTCTACAAATTAATTGGTCTCCTTGCAGTGCTCTTCCGGGACTGGCATTCGGCTGCAAATCATTCGTTGGTTAACTGCTGATTCATCCTTGTAATCACACGAAATCACACATCCACCAATAGCGGGATAAGAAGACATATCATACTCGTGAGTAATGACCATGTTTGCCAATTGTTTACCAGTGCTTACTTGTGAAGCGTGTTGACTCCGCAGTGATATTTTTTTGGAATGTGAGAATGGAACTCATGTTCGACAGTCATGTGCTTCGCTTCAGTCGTGAGAATAGTGTCACATCGTGCATCGATTTCCTCTATTTGTGAATGCCTGCATTTTTCACGCGTTTTCAGAGCACGAGCCGTTCTGGTTGATAGCAGATGCAGCATTTTCACTAGCAGATCTTCGGGTTGGACGAATGTCCGTCACAAGAGGCTTAGGTATTCAATGCACTCTAAAGGTTTTCGTCCATCCAAAGCATATTCGTGAGGAAGTTGAGTGCGCCAATCTGTGATGTTCTTCAACTGAATGTGCTGCGCAAGGGCCAGTGGTTAGAGCGCGAATTTACTGACCGGAAGGTCCGTGGTTCGAACCCGACCTCCGCCTCCCGACTTCACCTTTCTAGGCCTGGACAACCTGGCGGTATCCCAGCCCTCGTACTTCCCTCGGGTGGCATGGCAGTTAGGCACCGAAAGAGTGCTACAGCTGAACGATTTTTTTTTACATTTCCACTTGGAACAATTTTCGTGAAGTCAAAGTATGTTTCAGTATTACACATAAGGTTGATGATGTAAACTCTGCACAGGCCACCACTGGTTCCTCCGTTCCAAGGGCTCACAAAGTAGGTTCAATCTCCGAATTTCCATCCATTTCAATTTCCATTTGAATACCAATCTAGTTTCAGTGTTTATCGAAAAATGTGACTCTGCTACGTGGAATTTGGTCGGGGGAGGGGAATCACTGGGGGATCTGGTACAAAATCTGGGACTCAACTAGTTTGTGCAACAGTGAAACCTCAATTTGAATCAATCTATTCGTACGAGGCTGACGAAGTTAGATGATTCTGCTCGGATAACTCTAACCTGACTGGCTTGCATGAAATCCTTTCTCCCGTTGAAGAGACAATTGCCAAGTAGATTGGACTACCGACAAATTCAGTATTTATGACTCGCCGATTTGACAGTGCGTTCAATTCATGGGCTGTGCTGATGACCATGCGGACATAGTGGATCCCAACCTACGGACACGAAGTTTTCTTTGCTAGGGGTTGTGACACGAAGCTTTCTCTCAGAGTTACCCTGGTCAGTCCAATCAGTAGGAAGCCCATGATACTCATTTTCGATTTAGAGTAAATCTGTTATCTGCGATCATTGGTTGTCGTTGGACTGAGGCTGAATGGGATTACTACCTCATCAATGGGCACGCAAATCTCACCGATACGGACGCACACTCTCTGTTTTTGTGAATACAGATCAACAAGATATCGATCCGGCGATTTATTTTATGTCTTTACAACGAACTCACCGTCGCTTGACCCGACAAACACGTGATTATTTGCTTCATTTTCTCCGGGTTGGCCGCCAAGTAAACATAATCGATTCATACCTAGCGCCTCACTACATTAAACCACATCGAAACAATGCACTTCGACCGGTATGATTGTACAAATATAGCCTGTTTTTTCTCGTCACACTGGTTTCTCGATTCTCATACTATCCTATTTCAGGAGAAGAAAACCGCGTTTACTTTTCATGACAAGAACCAATCGGTGAGGAATCCATGGACGTAGTTCAATCTCAGCTCTCCTGCTGTCGAAGTCATAATCCCCAATCTTGAACTTGAAGTGCCCTAAGGTAGACTGGAGACAATCAGTTGAAAAACGCTTGGGACCGATTGAGTAGTCTTCGTTTTCGGGAAAGTCTGGTAACAGTCGGTAGAGTTATTAGAATAAATCTACCGATTGTTACCAAACTTTTCCAAAAACGTAGACTGGGGTCTCCTGTACAGAACTGTCAAACAAAATTGTCAAATCTGTCTTCTCACCGGAACATGTTTTCCCTACGCTACAGGACTAGTTAACAAGTATCACAGCAAACCTCCAAAAGACGCTGGACTTAAAGTCGAGTCCACATTCGAACCAATTATTCTCAAGAGCCAGCTCCCCAACTGCTCCTTCTGTTCAGCGTTTCCGCGTCAGGATAAAGCATGCACTCTATACCCTTTAGATCTGAATAGTGTTTGTCCATGGGGACGTACTCTAGTACCAGCGCGAGATGGTGAACACATCTTCTAGGATGATTAAAGCTGTTTGTTATGTCTGTCAGTCACCGATTCACTACAAAGTTTCAAGGGGCATTATTTTCGAAAATGTAGCATGCCTCTACAAAATCAACTAGCCTAAATCATATGTATATATATATCGTTTATTACAACGGTAATTAGAGGACCTCTTACATAATACCCAATAGGATAGTGCCAAGTGAAAGATGAACTCTCACTTGGGTGCATATTCTTGTCCAGTAGCTTACTAATAGCTTACTAAGCAAAATTTTGATCCGATCCCCGGTTAAAGTAACTCACCACCGATCCAACAATTTCGCCATCCGTGTTCACAACTTCACCGATCTTTTCGGTCCCACCGGTTGTTTTTGAACCTGCATCTTTGGCCACTTCTTCGTCCTCATCGTCGGTGATCACACCCCATCCGGGGAACTGGGCGGATGGACTGAGTTTATGAGTTCCCGAAGTTATATTTCCCGTAGGGCTTCGGAGGATGGTTGGAGCTGGTCGTGATAAACTGGGATCCGTTGAGGGCGCTTTGATAGACAAACGTTCTTGTTTTTCTGTCGGTTCGACAAAGGCGACTTTCGGTCTGGTTTGTCGGATACTCACGGGTTTTTCTGGTTCCGCCTTGTTCTGTTCTTCACCATGGATTCCTGCTGGTTCCGGTGGATGAACTTCCTGCTGGTTCAACACTTCTGTTTCCTTGCTCGACGGAGGTCTTGCTATTGAACTCGAAGCTTGGTCAACCGAGGAATGGAGTGACTCAGAACGTCCAACTGTACTTGCACATTCCGAGTTTCCGGAAACGGGTGTATATTCTCGGAGGTTTCCGTTGTTCCCCGCTGCTGGCTTGTTTCGCGGTTGCTTACTGGCCGACCGAGGCGGTCGGGCGGAGAGTGGTGAAGAGCTAATCAGAGATATTGGAAGTCGGACTCCTAACTGGGATACAAGAAAATACGGAATAATTGTTATCTGAAGGCAACGATATGCCATATAAATGGTGCACCAATAGCAATGTACCACAGTGCTTATTCTCACCCAGAAAGAATCTTTTTGGAAGGAAAAAGTTGCCTGACTTCATAGTCAATGAACATTGCAAAAGAAAATTGGCCCAAGGAGAACAAAAGTCAGGCCTGCTGGACTTGACTAGGTCTCATCTACTAGGCCAATGGCGACCCCTGGTGAAAAAAACGGTATGTGAACACATAAGTGGCCATGGTGTGGAAATACAATCGATTGTGTTGCTTCCCCAACACCAACCTCACAAACAGCATGATAGCAGTTACTTCCTTAGGTGTCATGCAGACCACTTGATCCCGACGGGTTCGCGCACGGCAACACTCCAGGTTTCTTGCGAGAAATCTCCTCCATACAGTGTTATCAGCCGGTCAGCTGTAAACAGGTATATCAATGGTCACTCAAACTGCTAGGAACTCATGGTTTTGTGAGACGAAGGCACCCTCCGAACACTTTTGAGTAACAACGATTTTCGAACGAATATCCATTATTGTAAGTCTGATTTGGTAGCCCAAGCCACATGCGCAAAAGATACTTTCCACCCTGATTTATCATCCTGCGTTCTTCCTAAAAGTGCCCCTCTTAAGAAGCAATCTCACACGAATGATGCGGTGAACTAGGATCGAACCATTTTGGACACATGCTCTCTTCTGAAGCACCGTTTAGTGAGCCGATCGTCGGTCATTTTTGCTTCCCACTTTACGCTGCTGAATCTCAAGGAGACATTCTCTCCCTCGTATGAAAATTCGAGTGAAAGCAGCGAACTGATTCGGTGGCGATCCAAAACAAAAACAGTTGACTTCTTGAGGGTTAGACAAATTCGCACGATAATGCAACAAAGCGACCAAGTTGATTACACCTCTCAAGAAGTTGCTGAAAACCTCGCAATGCGTAAATAAGTAGTATCCCAGGCAAAAAGCATCCAACTATGCGCTCAATCATATATATATATATATGTACACATGTTAATGATCGAAGCCATGCAGCAGGCGCATGATTTGACCTGAACAACCATGCAATGAATCCACTTTTGGCGCGCCAGTGCCTTGGATGAGATGAGGTGCACAAAGAAGCAATGTTCTCGAAACAACTGGAGAAAAGCTAACCGGAGCGGTTTATCCTAAAAACCGTGTCAGATTTCTGTCGTCCAGATGAAAAAAGTAACTTATCAAACAAATACAAGGAAGAAAAGACATCTAAACATGTCCTAGAGAATAGGATCTTCGATGGGAGGTACTATTCTGACTGTTCCCAATAGACTCGAGATCTTCAAGCTGGTCAATCCTCCAAGAACTCAGTCTTTCTTTTCGCACGCCGTCGACGGTCGACTCGCAGTTGGCGTACCACCTTTTCTGGCAGAACAGACTGCTGTTTGATTTGACGCAGTTCAGTATAGTTTGTGTACATGATAAGACCACAATCAATTCACAAACCGGAATCCAGAACCCTGAATAATTGATTTTTGGAAATCAAAAGACCACCTGATCTCAGTCAGGCATGTAAAGTTTTGTCACACAGTAAAACGCGTTAGACCATGTCCTTCAAACCGGAAGTTCTTCGTTCGTATTTTGTACTAACACCGAATGCTTATCAGCCTTGCCAAAGTTCTCAGATTTTTACCATCTTTCGGATATTTTTGCGTTTTTACCATGCACTACCAACGTGCGTTCTGTCTGGTTGACTGAAGAAAACCAAACTGAACTTTGACAGTTTGTGAACAATTCCTTCTCAACCTTTTAATCGGAAGAATGAGGGATTTGCTGAACCACATACTTCCCACGAACTCGAAAGAACAAACACTGTCGAAGCACTAACACAGCCTACCTATCACCTAATGGGCCCATCTTACTGGTACCCTCGAATAACACAAGTCGGAGCTAGTTGTGATCCACTGGACCAACGAACTTGCAATGTGGGATGTGAGGGCTTCAAATCCGAGCTACTCTAGGTTCTGGACGTTCTCTGACTGCAACATTTTCAGATACTGAATCTCCGTGGGATTTCAGCGACCCCTGTTTAAACACTTCCCGGTGAGAGTCGCACGATGTGCTTCTCCAGTCGAAACAGAAGCTACTCAGCAGTAGAAGCCGAGTGCCCCACTACGGACGCAGCATCCTGCTGCATGTGGCATCACGTACCTGCGGCATTTCATAAATGCAGTTGAATAAAGTAAACAACTGACTACTTACAAGTCTTAAAGTAGCCAAACTAGCATCCATCCCTGGACTGACTCTAACGAGATAACGAACAACCAAGCAAATAAAAGGAACACCATCGTAACTTGCGAGCGCTGAGCACGTTTTCGAAATTCAGGACGACAGATGGTGGACTGCCTCGGAAAATATCGCGATTTATGGGATCCTATACGGAACGACCATTCATTGATCTCATCGAATGTTGGTGGCTGGTCAACGGCAGACTGCTGCAAATGCTCGCGCCATAATTTTTTTGCAAATTGACCAAAATCCAGTGAGAAGTTGAAAATCGCGAATCATCACAAAGCTAACCAGAATTCTGTTTTTTGTCTGGCGGCATTGTTTTATGTGCATAAACTGAGTAAATTCTACGTTTTACTTTGGGGCGACGGGAAAAAAACTAACATCACTTTGAAAAAGAAGAACATAATGATGAACATTGATGTTTTCGGGATCTCGTCATCAGGTCAGTACATATCTAATGGTTAAAATAAGAGCCAAAAATGAACTTCGCAGCGAAGATTGGTTAGTGAAGGGCAAAAGGTGGAGACACGAACGATCGGTTGTCTGCCCCCCCCCCCACTCACCCACATGTCGCATCTAGTTGGATGCTGTGAGACAGTCTAGAGGTCTGTTGAGTGACTTGGCCGGTTGATTCGTGTCACACGACCAAGGCAGGCTAAGCGTTTGTACGAAACGTTTTTTGACAGCACAGTACCGGTTTTCGTATGGCGACTGTTTCGGCTGTAGTCAAGCAACGCCGTCAGATAGATACTGGCAGTCTATAGGGTACACGGTAACTGATGCAAAATGACTCATTTGGAGCGACTACGTGCCCAGTGTCAATTGGGTGGGATGCAATTGAGCTTCTGGCTGAACTGTTGAGGGTAGTGATATTCCAGTAAGATAGGTGCTCGCGTATTCTCTTAGAAAGTTGTCGTGTCTTGCGCCCAACGTACTCCGCTGAACAACAGCAGGAGAAAGAATACACAACCATATTCTGGGTGAGGACTGGCAGCTTGTGTTTGAGGTTTAAATTGAGCAACGGGTTGGTTGTAAACCAAGACCGCAGAGTGCCAGCCGGAAACGTGCGTTGTAGGGATTGAAACAAGCGACGGTCGACTATGTCCGCCAACAGATCGCCTTTATACGGTAAACTCAAGTATATTGGCTTCCTTCCAACGGTTCTGGTAGGCGGTTGGATAGGGCGATGGAACATATTCTTGGTTATAAATCTCTCCGGGTAATCATTGGCTCGAAGCACGTTAGCAATGTGCTGCAGTTCAGAGTCCAGTGTATCAGCAGAGCAAATACGTTTTGCTCGGTTCGTTAAACTGTGAATCAGGGTTCGTTTCCGCCTCAGTGGCACGAAACTCAGGAAGTTCGCGTACTGATCCGTCCACGTGGGCTGTCAGTAGACAGACCTCTGAATTGAACCCGTGGAAAGTCTGACTAACTTGACGTCCAGGAAGTGGAAAGCGTTATCACTTTCAGTTTCAAAAGTGAACTGGATGGAGGGATGTGCTCGGTTGAAGTTGGTCAGGAGAGCATCCATTTCAGAACCGTCCGATACCCTCTAGACTGTCTCACAGCATCCAACTATGTGCGACGTGTGGGTGGAAGGGGGCGCGTACGGCAGTGAAGCATCAGTGTCAACACTGATGTTGCTGTCTTTGATGTGGTGATGATGATGATGGGGGGGGGCACAGACAGCCAATCGTTAGTGTCTCCACTTTTCGCATTTTACTAACCAATCTTCGCTGCGTATCTCATTTTTGGCTCTTATTTTAACCATTAGATATGTACTGACCTGATGACGAGATCCCGAAAACATTAATGTTCATCACTGCGTTCTTCTTTTTCAAACCATGGGGATATTTAAGTAACATCAGTTTGTTTAGCGAAATACACTCATTTGCACACCAATTTGGTTTTGACGGGAGATTCACCTGGAGCCCACATGAATCTCTCATTTACGATGATGAGACCCAAGAAGGGCGAAACCGTTCGTGGGCTGTCGAGGAGCTTTCGGCAACCTTATGAGTAGTGTATCACTATTCCGTTTGACTGCCAGGTGAGAAAATACCGTTGGGACCCAGTTTGATTATGCCTGGCTGCATCACTCAGTGTATTCTCCGAATAGTTCACTTTATGTGTTAAGAAAGATACATTCATATCTGACCAGTAGTTTAAGATTAGTTTAAAACGATTGGCCATGAAAAAATCAATATCCATCCCATACTGGTTGGCCAATATTTAACCTGTAAAAATCATGCCACACTTTTAACCGAAAGTTCACTCAGTCTTTTATGCAAGTCTATTGTTCTGTATATAACAAAAATATCAAAAATGTGACCCTATAGCCACTCAGATTATTCGCAACTTAGCCGATGTAGCCCAATGAATAAAATTCCGGGCTTCCGTCTTGGTGACCAGGGTTTCAATCCCTTTATAAGGGCCAGCTTTCGAAAGGAAATTTCGTAAAGCGTTGCTTCATCGATGAAGATTTAGAAGATACTTTAATTTTTGTATGCTAGAAGCGCCTAATACGAACATTTTGTGCCAATCTGTTGTTCAGAAAAAAAAACAATTATCTTACGTATCACCTGATTCAGGGCTATTTCTTCGGGTACCCATCCTGTCGAATGAATGCCCATTGCATATGAGCAGGGTTTTGATCATCCTTCAAACTGTGATTCCATTTACTTCATGCGTAATCTTTGATTTATTAGGCCCATACTTTTTGGATTGGACTGCTCGAAAGGTAATACCAGGATGAAACAATGTTTATCTGAGCTGAGTAAAATCACCTATTGCGTTCTTGCCCCTCTAGTTTTCAAGCTCTCCCGCAGAATCTTAACCCATACTGTAACTCAACTCCTTGATGGTATATAGGGAATGAATTCATATACCTAGCAGATAATTCAACGGAACAGGATTCCAACCATACAAAAGGGGTTTACTCCCGGAAATTGGTAGCAAAAACAACACTCTCCAGTTCAGTGTGTTTCAAAAAGGTGAACAGAGCTTGACCGATTCACACTCATACACCTGGTTGCCACTGTCAACCTAAAAACAAGCCAGAATCCAGTGTTTCCCCTCGTTGGTGTGGACTCACCAGAACAGGAAGGGAACAATTCACAAGAGTGTTTTGAATCCAAAACCACAGCTTCTCTGGTAAAACGGAAGTGACCCACTCTATCAGGTTTCCTACGCATCTACCCCAGGAGGCCGCACAATGTGACTCCACATGAACGCAACAGGTTTTCCAGGAACACAAGGACACGTCATGTGATCATACACCACCAAGGATGCGCTACGGCTTCCGTGGGAAACAACTGGGAGTGTCAGTCGGCACGATGGGTAAATAAATAAATGAATGTGGTTGGACGGTCCTGACCTCAAATTGGACTGAGCAGTGCGTGAGTGTCTGATAAGACCAGAAACTCTTGCTCATCAAGACTAGACCGCTGGAGTTACAGAAAGATGTTAAACGACTCATTCATATCACCCTTCTCCAAACCGAAATTTTCCAAGCAAAACAGACTAACCCGTCTCTCTCTCTCTCGAAATCCACTTGGCTTTTCTCGTAAAACATTTACTCATCATGATATCCACAGAATCGTCACATCCAAACCTTCATAATGTGGCTCAAGTCGGACAGGCACAAGATTTTTATAAGATTTTAAAGTTATTTTGCCTACATCGAATACTCAGTTCCGCACGTAACTACTCACAAGTAATGCGGCAGTACATTCGTTTCTCTCGCCACGAGCGAACACCAAGCAGATTTGCTCTTTGAACATGCACGGGCCCATGTTTTAAACGTTTTCATAAAATGCACAATGATTATTTCCAGTTTATTAGTAGTATAAGCGGACTTGGAAATTTCCACGGAGTGGTAATCCTGAAAGTGGAGTCAGTCTGTGTTGAAAAGCCGAGAAGCACTGTGCGCTTGTTTTATCTTTGCTGGAACCATCAGCAGTGCACATGTCACCAATCGTATGAAGATTCGTACCCGCAACCTTCACAGGATTGTATTCGTTACTGACTATGCCGTTCGGCAACACACGTTGAACACCACAGCACAGTACTGATGCTTCCTCACAAAGGCGAAACAGTCTTTGTTTTGTACATTTCAGTCAGCGTGGGAATTATTCATTGTTGGCTGGAACTCCACCCAGTAGGATCATATGTGTCGGTACGCAATGCAGTGATCCTCCCTTCGGGTTACAGCACACATACACAAACACATGGGAGAACTCAGGCAAGTGAAATCCTCACGAAACTGATAGGATCCATAGTAGAATTACAGTCAGAGGCGGTGAAAGTTTGTGGAGAAACTAAACCAATATAGGTATACACGTAATGCACTACTCATAAGGCTGCTGAAAATTCATCGACAGCCCACGAACGGTTTCGCCCTTCTTGGGGCTGGCTCATCAGGTAGGCGCAGTCCCCGAGTTTCCCCGATCAACCTTATGTTCTACTTGAACCCGAATTGGACTGTGTTTCGAGAAATACCCTAATTTGCAAATCAATTTGTTTTTGCGAGAAACTCACCTGGAACCCAGCTAAATGTCTCAGCAACCTTATGAGTAGTGCACTACGAATATACATGTATCGCGATATCTCGAATATCGTAGCAACTGGAACATGCGGCGGCCTGGTGCAGCACATTCAGTTGCCTGGAGACATCTCAAACGAGAGATTCAGCTGGGGTCCTATGTGAGTCTCTCGCAAAAACCAACTTGATTTGCAAATATGTATTTATCTAAACCAATACATATTATTGCTCTTCCATTGTGAACTGGATGTCGTAACTAAGCTTATTCAATGGTCGGCCCAAACCGCTGCTGAACGTGTCGTTCGCGTAATGGATCCATAGTTTAGCTTTCACGTTCGGCAGTACAACTTGTTCCAGCTTTTGCAGTGCGATTTATGCGATAAATCCTAAAATTGACGACCTTATTTAATGTCCTCACAATTGTTCGCAGTAGTCTCCATTGAGCTCATGGGACGTGATCAAATGCAGTTTGAGTAACTGGCAGAAGTTTCTTTTTTCAGTCACTCATTCATTCGATACGCCGCGGTTATCCGACAAGTAGGCCACATTCGTTTTGACAGAGTCGAGATCTTTGAATGTGAACAGTGAGACCGTTACTTCACCCTGGTCGATGTTTACAACCTTCAGGTTTCTCCGGAAAAATTGTCTTGCGTGATTGATTGCATGTTGAGATCCATCGATAAAATGTTTCGATTTTTCTACAGTTCTTGCGAAAGATTTTAGGGCGATGTCTCAGGGACTCGGAGCAGGGTTGTTTCTCCTTGTGTACCCGTCGGAATCGTTTAAAAGCCCTCATTCCCACATATTCTTCCTTTGTGATCTTGTAGAGATCCCCAAACTTTTCCAAGTTCTTTTTGATATTCCTCTCCAATTTTTTTAGCTGTGGTTTTTTTCCTGAACGGCGATATGTAGTTTTTTCTTTGAGTGAAACGTTTGCTTCACTGACGTAGTCGTGTTCATGTTGGGCGTCCTTTATCAGCTGACTGACTGATAACGCTTTCATTCCTGATGAATTTGTCAGTGCTTCCCGAAAAGGCGTTGACTGTCTTGTTACGTGCCACCGCCGGAATGTCGATCGGGCCAAGTCGGTGTTCAGCGCTCTCGCTAAGGCTGATAGATAGATTTCATCGCCGCCTCTTGGTCGGTAAACTAATCCAGGTTTGTGACGTCTTTGAAGATGAATTGATTTCTTTAGTGAAGACGTTTTGTCTCACCTCTCTGAGTTGCCCGCTAGAGAAATTCTTTATCCAAACGTTGTTGCGACGACTTTTGTCCCGCTAAGCTTCTATCATCCAGGAAAATTTGCTTTTCAGATGGGCTTCTCTGTTTTTAGCAGTAGATATAACCATTCGTTTTATTGCAATGATAATTTGATCCAAAATTTCTGGTTTTATTGTCCTCAGTCAGGCTTCTCTTTGTTCATGGCTATTCTCTCGTATTTCCTGATGCGATTGTGCGCGTCTGCAACGATGAGTCCGGTCATCCGTCTACCATTTCGCCCAGCCAATGTCCAAACCTGGCGGCCGATAAAAGGAAACGCTTTTTTGCCACCATTCAATAAGAAAGCAAAACTGTTGCCAGGAGGGGAGGCAGGCGGAAGTCTTCCATTGACGGGGTGGTTCCAGGATAGAAGGCCCGAAGTTGTTAGCATTGTGCCGAAATATCGATCTCTCGGGGATGTTGATCAGCTGATGAGAGGCTTGGTAAACGGATCAATGCAAACTACTTTCCAGGGTCGGGGAACAGGTCGACAGTTCCCTGATCAACAACCAATAAACGGACTCCAGTTACCTACAGTTCAACACGTTGCCGACTTTTAACTAGGTCAGAAATAGAGGGTGTAGGTCATGCAAGATGGGAACACGATAGCATCCAGATAGCTAAAATAATTCCAACCTTAACTGAGGTGATCTAGCATCCCAATAATAGCTAAAACTTCGTCGCCATGACCAACCTTCAGATAGAATAAAAGGGGGTAAAACTTACCCATATCGCTAAAAATACCTACGTCAACATTGGTACTTGTATGCCACTCAGTAACCTGACAAACCACGTCATAAGGCTTAGAGAATAAAAGATGTTTTTTGTATACTAACAGGTTCTTCTCGTTCAAACCGCATGCTGCACCAATCGGCGCGATAACTCTGAACCTATCACCGCCTGTCCGATAAGAATAGAAGTCTTTATCGGGAGAAAGAGGTTCGCATGCGGGCAAACTCTTCGCACTTTGGTACGTCAGTAGTCTAGAACAGTGGTTCTTACGGCGGATTTTAAACTACTTTTTACACATATGATGAGTCACATGTACGGATCTTCCAATCAATTATGGGATCAAAGCGATCCATTATGAGTGAATCTGACCGCTAGGTAGACGATTGTACTCAGATGACCGGGGGGGGGCAGTTATTTCACCTCAAAACCGAAATTCAGGTTCGATGAACTTCTAGTGTACTTTTAGATGACCAAGAATCTGCATCACTGGATACCTTTCGAAACTTTCCATGACTTGCCCCATGCCATGTGTCTGGGAACACACTCACCGAGTTTCGAATCTGACGAAATGAACGAGTTTCGATACATTATGGCTCATTTTCATCCCACGAGTTACGGCAACCAGCGAATCAGCTTTTGATCGATTCTCGGTTCGATTTTTGCTTCAGTTCTTTCACCCTCATCTTAGACAGGCTAGTTGCCGAATTAGCGAACCGATTTGTTCCAACCTTAACCGGACAAAGGACACATCAACTCGTGAATGGTTTAGTGTTGCTTCCACTGCGATCGAAGTCGAGACAATTCGACGTCACAGTCGCTTCAATCACTGGCTGACCTAACACCGTGAAAAAAGGGTTGATGACTGAGTCACTGTCCCAGAAAACACAATGCATTTCAACCGTGGAACAGTACCAGAACGTTCGTCCGGGCACGGAGGAGCGATTGCTTGTTAATCAAAACACAAGCAATCTGTTTAAAACGATCGAGTGGCTAAAGAACTTATTTTCTAGCCTTTTACGGACAAACATCCACGTGAGTGAGTAGTTTTCAAAATCTTGTGTGTTCTTAGGAATTTAGGATTGTTAGCGGAGGAAATTTATCCCAGACTCGTGCGAAAACGACTATGCTTGGACCAAACAGGTGACAAACAGTTTTGAACATCAAAGGTGCATTGATTCGGGTTTTGCCAAAATACAGATCTGGTCGATACTAAGAGGAAAATCAATCTAATCAACGTTTTGTCTTAACTGACGTTCACCAGGTAGATGTACCAGGGTCAATCACAGCTCACAGCGTCAGGAAGTCCCTAGGGGCGGGTCAATCGATCGTTACAACCAGGACAGTTTCGATGATGTGTCGGGCACATCAATCACATCATTCAAGTGTGAACGCGTTCGCCCGTTCAGACGTGAAAATTCAGATGCGTCCAACCTGCGTTGGTGGAGTAGTGGAACGCGCTCGCCTCACATATCAGGTGTCCGGGGTTCAAACCCTGGCACGGCCACTGGGTATGCAATGCTGATGAGCTATAATAAGAGCGAAACACGAGTCCACTGTTTCTCCCCTTTGGTGTGGACTCACCAGAAGAATTAAGCCAGGACAGGAAGCCGACTCTTCGAAACGTATCACGCAAACCCCACAACAAATATGAGTATTCCTTCTAAAAACACTGAGTAAGCTGATTTTTGCCAGCACCGACTCATGTGTTTGTGCAAGGAGCTTTAGGCTCTCAAGATGGGTTATCGTCCGGCCTACCTGAAAGTTTCGCTCGAACAGAACGCTTTTTGATACATTTGTGGTTTCTGGACTCTTGTGTAGCATTTGGCACGTAGATACCTTTATTTCAGTAGTATTGCTGCGTGTTTTGCTTCGAATACGGATAAGCCTTGAAAAAATTTACACCCATAATGGGACAGATTGAGCTGCAAAGAAAACATGAATAAGACTTCCAGGGAAAGAATGACAGCTTGTGAGCCGCGGAGTCACGTTAATCCGAAGTGGTATCGAAGAATGACTAGCTTTGATCACATCTGAAGCAAACGACCAATCAGGTCACGATCTGGTGCATGCTACCCAGTGTTTGGAACAGGACGCCATTATGGTCGACGGCAAGTTGAGTTTCTCTGTTACTCCCCCAAAGGAAGCGTTTCTCTAGCGAAGGTGTGTTAATAGGATGGAAAACTTTCAATCCAAGATATCTGGTGTTACCTTGCATTCCTCACTGTCAACAACGTTTTGCTTCTCACTGTCTCTGAAAGCATCATCTTGTCCGACTATATTGAAGCAGTATTCACCAAAGTTCAGCAGTAAGCCTTTCACGCACGCACGCACGCACGCAGGCTGAGACTGGTGTCTGTGCCAAGAGATCATTTCATGGGGCTTATAACCTCCAAGCCGGATGCGACTCTTATTTCAGTACAAGCTGGACTCTTTCAAAAGGACTACTGGCTTATACAAGGTCTCTGAAGCATACGTTGAGATACAACTGAATTCCAAGAGCTGTTTTACTTCAGTTCCCGGTCAGCACACACAACGATGCTGGTTTGAACTCCTTCGAAATTCTCAGCATCCGCTCCATTCCAATCAGTTCGAAGCCTCGCCCACTTGTACAGCGCTACTCAATTTCAGTGTCTCGACATGATGATGACTCGAGTGCATTTAAATGTCGTTCATTAGGTGGCTGTTGATCAGGGTCACTGACAAACGAAGGGTATCACCCGACCGGACAGCCAACCGTGGTTGAAGGCCTTTCCCGGCTAGCAGCACACACACGCAACACACGCACAACCACTGGCTCATCACTACGCCCCACCCCGCCCCCTAGCAACGCACTGATAGTGTTACCCCGATTGGTGATGAAACCTTTGCAACCAAACTGCCCAGCTCAATGAACAAACCGTCGGCCGACTGTTGGTTTGTTCACCGAATATGGCAATCTGCTTGAAAACGCTTCTTCCCCATTTGAGAGGAATAAATCACCAGTGCGCGCTCATGATGTCTGCTCCAAAGGTGCCGAAGCGTTTGCACCAAGCTCAGAGATCGGATGAACAGCTTTCCATAGTAAAACTTACCTTCATACCGCCTGATGTCTTTGACGGAACTTACGTTACAATTGGTCAATAGTTTTTCAATCGCTTGACGCCACTCGTATCCTGAAAATAAGTTCTAGGGCGCATGAAACTTTCGTTTATTTGGATTGAAGCTCCGTTGGGATAAACAGACCATACGAGTACTAGCTGGTCTTCAAATTGCTAAGCATCAGACCCAAAGGTAAGTGGGTGATACAAAAACTCAGAAGCGTCTGACTAACAACTGTTGGAATGCCTTGATTTCTTGCTGTAGCAGAGTGAACGGGAGAAGCACGAAACATGTCTGTCGGTTCTACCAGTACCTAACGGAACAATACAATAACAAGGATGATCAATTCCACTCGCGTTGCTATTCTTGGAAATTTCCCAGGAGGCCTGGTGTCATTTCTTAGTAATGAAGACGTGGTTCATCCAAATCCCCCAGGGGTTGATAATTTCGTCAAACTTATACAGGCGAAGTGAGTGAATGAGAGAGAGAGAGAGAGAGAGAGAGAGAGAGAGAGAGAGAGAGAGAGAGAGAGAGAGAGAGAGAGAGAGAGAGAGAGAGAGAGAGAGAGAGAGAGAGAGAGAGAGAGAGAGAGAGAGAGAGAGAGAGAGAGAGAGAGAGAGAGAGAGAGAGACGGGGTAAGGAGACAACAAACATCATCTTCAGTTCAAGTCTGTTCAAAAGTTAACTGCATTTCAAATTTGAAAATCTAAGTTCCCTGTTGCGTGTGCGGAATAATCCCATGTCTGCCCGTGTGTGCGTGCGCATACGTGGTGCAACGCAGTGCAAAATTCCGTTGGGATAAAACGGATGGCTCAATAATCGAAGTGAAATTTATCTTGATAAACTACTGACCTCAAAATTTTCCAGTTAACTTCCGTTTCCATTCAAGTTTGTTCTCCAATAATCCTTGGCAACGTGCTTGACTGGAGCGTCCTCGTTAGGCACAACTGATGCAGAATACCACGAAAATGGTTCGTCCATTGTTTAAGGTCTTCTCACTTGCTCCATCTATTATCTTGTTCTCTATTCTATTGTTGAAGATTACGTGAACACAGGTGACTTCAAGGCCAATAGTTCTTTCACCCAAGTGGTAAAAACTTCCTCTCACATATGCTTTCGTGTCATGAGAATAGTTAACTTTTTCTAGTGTTAATTCATTATACTGTGAAGGTGGACGTTAGAATATTTAGCGCGCAAGCTTTCCGAGTCACACCTGGCGTCCTACAAAGCGTGAATGACAGCGATTTCGGATTATTTTTGGGAATTGTGAAACAGACGGAATCAGAATCGATTTAGCAGACGCTGTCAGAGGACTAAAGTCTAACCCCGTATTGAAAGATGTTCCGATAATTTAAGTTCAAATGTGAGTTATTTTCATAAAGAAGTCCTATGAAGGCAGCGGGACGCTCTTCCTTGGCGCAGTCGAGTCAGCTCGGAGAGTTAAAGCCACCTACTTACGTTCCGAAGCTATGACTTTGACTTCAAATCATGATGGGGACAGCATCTGGAAGTTCAGCGCATGCTTTTTTGGAGATAACCAGACATAGTTGGTCATGCGCAGGTAGAATGTGGGTATAAAATCTAAGGACATCAAACACCCAAGGAGAGTTTGATCGGGAAGGGGGGGTGGTGGGGCAAACATCGTGGGGCCACGTGACACAACGAAATAACTGGGTGAATGTTTGCCTTATATCCTGCCAAGTGCAAGCGCAGTATCAAACTTATCCGAAAAGCTACGGGTTGGAGTCATTCTGTACCCAATCGTCGATGGGACACACGTTCAGCTGGGACACCCTTCCGATGTATAGTTTCCACGCGACTCGAAGGAAGCACGAAGGCGGATACACTCCCAAGCTCCCAGGACCAGGTAGTGGGAATCGAGCAGCCGCGGTCGAGTTTGACCTATGGAACTTCCATTCACTAGCTTTGCGTCCTAACCAGTGGGCTGTCTCCAGCTCCAAGAAACAACTGTGGAGTGCTACTCGGCCTTTCAGCAGTGGCGATTTTGCTTGTAAGCAAAGTGCTTTGGACATTAACGATACTTATAACGGCAAGAAAACATTTGCTAGTGTTCCACTTGACCGTATTATCCGGTCAGAGAGAGACTCTCTTCAAGGAGTTCATCAGGAAGAACGATTCATCTTCGATACCGTAGACTGCCTTCTGTTTTTCTGGGCATTTCCAAGTTGTTAGTTTAGATGTAAACGGAGAGCGATACGGCTAGAACAGATCGTTAAGTAGACGGAATACACTACTCACAAGGTTGCTGAAAACTCTTCTTCAGCTCACGATCAGTTTTGCCCTTCTTGTGGCTCATCAGGTAGGCGCAGTCCCCGAGTTTCCGTCAGCCATATGTTTTACTTGAAACCAAATTGCAAGAAATTAGCGAAGTGCATTAATTTTCAAACCAATCAAGGCGTAGGGCAAGTCAGTGACCACAACCGCCGAGGCACACTAACTGTATGACAGTGACGCGTGTGCAACGGGAAGAATGAACAGGAATAACGTGGATGAGTTCACATGAAGACGCGACATCCCTCAACTCGTACACTCATCTGCATACCAGTTTGGTTTCAACGGTAGCCTCACTTTGGAAATCATTTACGAGAGTTTCAGCTGAGTTTCAATTGAGTCTCCCGTCAAAAGTCGAATTTTGTGCTACTTGGGTTGTGGGATACTCGGAAACTGTGTCTACCTGATGAGCCCCAATGAGGGCGAAACCGATCGTGGGCTGTCAGAGGGTTTTCAGCAACTTTATGAGTAGTGTGTTGCGTCTAGAAGTTATTATTATTATTATTCTGGCTCCGGACAGCTTAGTTATTAATGTGTAGGCTGGGGGTAGTTGGAACCTATCAGCATCATGTACCTGTTCAACATTCTGAAGTCAGTAAACGTACAAATAGATCCATCCTTCTATTGGAATGCGATGAGTCTATTAACCCAATCGCAGCAGGCTACTGTCGCGAAGCATTTGCGTTGCGGCGTCGGATAGGATTGCTCTAACGGAACTGGTCGTAGTTAGGATGTGCTGAGCAGAGCAGGATCCAGTCTCAGTTTTGTACGGTACCATGTTTGAGGTATCCTGCCAGTGTTTTTATGAAAAGATTGGGGTACTGAGACCCAAGAATTTCAAAACATAAAAGGAGACGTTTTCAGTTAAACCACAGTATTTCTCCACAACAGTCATTTCTTGCTTTTACGGGAAACGCAAACTGATACAGTATACTTGTCAGCATGTTTGACGAAACCGAAATTTGCACGCTATTATTTGGAAAAAAATGAGGACGAATTGCTAGATATAAGAGAGAAATTCTGGTCATAAAAACTGTAAAGAATAAGGGTGGTTGGTAAGGCAGAGCCTAGTTTCATTTCTGAACGTGTAACGGCAGTAGCGGCCTGGAGGTAAACAGGACGATCATCTGCGAGATGGCTCAGTGGTCAGAGCGCGAATTTACTGACCGGAAGGTCCGTGGTTCGAAGCCGACCGCCGCCTCTCGACTCCCCTGTCTAAGCTTGGGCAACCTGGCAGTATCCCAGCCCTCGTGTTTCCTTTGTGTGGCATGACCGTTGGGCACTGAAAGGTTGTTACATCTGAACGATTTCTTTATCGATCTTGTTGAGAATGCCTATGCCGACTTACATTTACAGTATATTCAGTTCTTCAATGCGCCCAAGTTACGAAAACTCAGACCACGAGAATAAAACGCGCTTATTGTATACAAATTAGTAGTTTGGTAGGGATAGCTACTTTGCATTTCGTAAATAATTACGTTCTTCTCAATAAGGAGCAGTGTCTTTGTTGGGGGTTCTACTCGCTACGGAGTTGTCTTTTGTAGTTCGTTCTGCAATCAGTAGTGTTCCAATGCAGTTTCGCAGTTTATAGGTCTTGTGCGTTTCTCTGCCGGACATCTTGTTCACGAATACTACGTTTCCCCCTGCTATTCTACGCAGAACTTGTCAATTTTCACGTTGGATAACTAACGGGAAAATTTCCACTGTTGCAGCACGAATCCCCCAAAGAAAACGTGTTCTGTGGGTGTCCCTTTTTCCCTCACGCTTCAATCCACCCGAGCTCGCGTTTCGCCTACGTGAATGCGGGTAAAAATTAACCGGGCGAACACATCCGTTAGCCAGACCAATCTACTCAGACATGTCATCTCTTAACATAAGTTATTCACGCGGATAGTTGATCCCTTCTCATTTCATCTCGTCTACGCTGTCATCTCAGCCAGCCAGACAACCAAAACACGTCCTTTACCGCATTGTTCCTTAGAACAACTTGTGTTTAATGCACGTCAGTCCCCTGTTCAGGGTAAGAGGCTTTTTCAGTAGTCACACTCCTTAAAAAAACATTTCAGGCCACATAGTTCTCGGTGTTTATGTATTGATTGATTTTGTTCTTATCAATCTGACGCTGTGCTTAAGGAGAAGGGAGGAGAACGAAAATGGGATGAATACAGTTCATCCAATCCATAGAGTAATCAAACAAACGGAAAAATTGGATTTCCCCAAGTTTTCAAGAGTAGTATGGTGTACCTATCTCAGTAATGTGTTCACTCTTGGACAACTGCAGCAGGCTATGCGGAAAACCGATGGTCCTCCGAGTAGCCTGAACACCGATCATCAGCGGTGGACTACTGAACAGCTACGTTCAAAGCCTTAACCACGGACAGGAACAAGAAAAAATGCGAGTGAATGCCATTCTGAGTTCGTCAGTTATGCGCACAACGGTGGTAAACGTTTCATATGGTAGTCCCCCCCCAATCCATGAGAGTCCCACAAGTTCACCTCAAAGGACGTCTATTCTGTGCGGTCCCGCTAGACATCCATGGATCACCTATATCCTCTCTCCAGCCAGGCTGCAGCTGTGTGGAATGAGAACAGATTTTATCTCCTAGGGATCATTGGGCGGTGCAGCTGAAGCCTTTTCGAGACACAGTCAGCTGCATTATCACGTGGAACTGCCTTGCACATTCGTCCGTTGAGGATTTGCTGCACCGTGACAGAAATGCTGGTAACCAAATGTATGAACACAGCACAGCTAAGTGACTGCCCAAGGTAGCTCTCTCGTGCACCATTGCACAAAGTCCACTTGGGTGGAAAACCCTGGGTAGTTGAGTAATGTTTGTACTACATAAGCTACGTAAGTTCAAGGTTGCTTTTACATGATATGGAAGCCAACTCTTGAATAACAAGCATTTTGAAGTGAATTTTGATTGGTTCTGCAAGACATTTTGAGTTTCTATACCCAGTCGATATCGATTTTAGACTGGGCGGTCGATTGTACCAGGTTGAATTTGAACAAAGCATAGATTCCGACGGGGAGGAAGGTACTAGACAAAATGAGGACATATCAGGAAAGAAACCAGCAGTAATGTCAAACGCACACCATTCAGGCCATTGGTTAAGTCGTAAAGTTTGCTCTGAAAAAACAGGCGAAGTTCATCTTCATTTGTAACAAAATTCAGCTACCAGAAGAAACCTAAATCGAATGACTAGTTGACCCAAATAGAATTCCTAGAATTTGCCACAAAGTTTTTAGATTTTTTCAGCGACTTGATGTAAATTTGTCGGAACCAACACGGTGCCTTCAAAGAGACTGTACCCACCAGGTGATGCACCACACAGCGGCCGCATTTCTGGCTTAGTGCTGTGCATAAACATCCTGGTGAGAAATGCGCCGGTAAAAAATCATTCAAGAAAGCCACTTATCAAACATCCCAACCTCATTTGTAGCATTCCTCCGGTGCAAATGCTTACGTTCTCGAAAATACCAAAGGCTTGACCTTGCCATCGACTAAAGCCCAAAAGTTACCGGGTCTCAATCCTCCCGTTAACAAGTGACTGGGGGGGATTCATGTGGATAGCCACTCTAGGTGTGTTCAGATTCCATAACTGGGAAGCATTTGCATACCTGAGTTCGGAATCAGAGTGGAGACGATTTTGCCCGACGAACTTCGCGTCATCGCAAGTTGTCACCGTAGTCAGAAGTTGACAAACATCAACATAGCACAGGTCCCCGGGTTGCGTAAATTCTAGCCTCCCATTTTCAGCGCACCAATGGCATTCCCATGTTCTGTGGTTCATCGGATTCCATGTAAGAAAACAAGCGTACGTGAATACAAAGTGACCTTAGATTTAGATGACATATCCCTTCAGTCCATCCCTATGCTTACCGACCGTACTGTAACCAAGCGATTGTTCATTCATTTTCATTCTAAAGACTGTCGAGGTACCACAGAATTTTCGTACTTCTCCTTTCATCTTCTTATGTGTTTACAAAGCGTGTTTCAAGTGTACCGAATGCCTGTTTTTCGTACACACTTTGCTAATCTCATAGAGACGCGTGCTCTGGAGAATTCGACCCGGAACCGGAGCCAACAGATACCAGCGGTGATAGACATCCCAAATGGTTTTCGGTTTCACTCTCTCTCTCCCATCTGGCTGCACAAAATACACGTAACAGTTTAATTGCTACAAGAGAATTAACAAGTTCTAATCAAATTGCATTCCAAATCAGACTGTCGCCACGCCTAAATGATACTGGCTAGAGAGGGATTCTGGGCGCGTCCATGCTTATTGGAGCACGAAAAAACTCTGTTATGGAGCAAGCTAATGTGAAAATCATTTTGGTTTTGGGCAAGGCGAAACTTTAACGGTAAAGATAAAAACAATCCACAATAAGGGCAACATATTTTGACTAGAATTTTGATGTCGCTCTATCCTCATTTTGACAAATTCATGTTTGTTTCTGTTCATACCGCCCTTTCCACTTACGTCGCTGTTACCCACATAGTGTGCCTGGGGAGGATGTGACCATAGACTAACCAACGAGCGGGTTTTCCGCACTCGTGGTTCACTGTGCGGCCGTAATGCCTATATTTACTCGGATCGGCGAGTAAGCAGTCTGTTCTCTCGCCATGCTGCGCTCTCGGGGTCAGTTCGGAATGGATCCAGTTCTTCAGCCGGCAGCTGAAGGTTGAGATGTCTGGAAAGTGATGTTTACTGACTGACCGCATTTCAAAACTTACTGAAAAAACGAAGCTTGAAAATGTTACGTCTTCATCTGAGTACAGGTAGGCAAAGGGGGTGTCTGATGCCATGAACCCACAGAAAGCCTCGACAGTATTCGGTAAACAATGGAATGTGCGGCTGAGCATTTATGTAGGCAAATATGAGTTTTAATAACTGAGCCTGGTGAAACCTTGGACAATATCATTTCGCGGAATTTGTGTTCCGTCCATCCGAGTGAATATTAGGCAATTTCATGAAGAAATCTCATGGATGAGTCATTTATCACATGGCCAGCGATTGGCTACTTACTCGGCCAACTGACGATCTGAAATATGAACGTGCCTGTGATCCTGCGCGAGCGAAAATGGAAGTTCAAGGACACATGGAGGTATTTCTTGCAGAAAATATGAAACCTGAAATCGCCAGTAACACGATCTCAGTGCAATCAGTACACCAACAATAGTGGTTATTTACTTGGCGGAAAAGGGTGTCTGGCGAACGACAAAGAATGTTCAGCAGTGAACCTATACGGTTCTTTGTCGTGTATATTAGTACATGAACGTGGGACACCGCTGAATTTAGTGACAGAGATTGGATCCAGTACCACTTTCGAGATTCACATAGGATTTGTCCGCGAAACTCAACGCCACACGGCCAATGGACGGCAAAATTGCCAAAGCATCAGTTGAAATTGCACAATTGAATATGCTTCAAATCCAGCCATCTCTACAACCACCAGGGACGTTTCAACTGGACGACGACTTTGCGCTCTGGTTGTTTCGGATGAAGGTCAGTTTATTCTGTCCTATCTAGATGGCTCTGCCGTCCACCACGTACTCTATTCGGGCGTTTCGCTGTTTGCACCACCGGACACCCTCTGGACTAATTTGTCCTGCCTGTTCGACGCACGACCGCCGAGTCATGTCCCTCAATCCTCGCCCAACGTGGACCCTCTTCCCAAGGCATCGATGTTTCGCTCTCATCCTCCGGCCCACAATTTTTCGGCCTCCATTCCCGTACCTGATGTAATGTGCTCAGATTTGGGTACAGTAACGACAACGAAACCTGTCTCGCAATTTAATTGCACCCCTGGTTACACACAAGCAGTATATTCAAGTCCCCATAATGCAGTTGATAACAAAGAAAAGCAGCTAAGGGAGACGGAAGAGGACATAAGGACTCAGACCTTATCCGATAAAACAAGGCTGCCAACTACAGAACAAAAGTTCGTTTTCGTCCTGGTGGTGTTGCTGACCAGCGGAACCCAGCATCCCACACTGGAGACGATGACAATAGCCAAAAAGTAGACAGCAAACCACAACAAACAAAAGTGGCGGTGGACACGAACCCCAGTGCGCAAACGAATATGGGCACTACATACGTAACGGCGGATACTACTGATGAGGCATGTGAGTAATATGTGGTTTTCTCATAACTCCGCTTTGCGTCTGATGGAAGGTGGGGTCTATTACGAAGTTTGTGGGACTGCTTTACAGCATTCGTTTACAATTGCGTGATAGTCGGTGAATATCCAGGAACGTTCAAGAAGACGTGCTCAAGAAGAAGACGTATATTCAGTTTTTATAAAGAAGGTGCATATAAGAAGTTTATTTTCCTGTCCAATAGTTTGTAACCATTTAGTCGGTGTTTCCTAATGGGCAACTCCGCGCGAAGGGCCTTCCTCTTTACATTTGCTACTGTAACCAGGATAAGGGCGAGGATCCCGTAGCCACAACTTCTTGAGAATGGGGATAAGCGGACCTTCCTGGAGGACTTCGGGAAGGTTGCATAGGTGGCTGGACTGGAGACCGACCAGGGTAAGTGGGCAGCCCTGACGGGCCTCCTCAGAAGCCGGGCGGAGGCCGGCCTGAACGCGGCCAGAAGGAGCCTTCGGAAGATGGACTGGGCCGCCACGAAGGGGGCTCTTGCGGCGGAGTTTGGACACACCGAACGACCGCCAGGAGGCTATGAGGAGGTTCAAAACGGCCAGGATGGACATGGGTGCGACAAAACCGTGTTCTTCGCCACCCTGCAGCAGTCGTTGGGTCGGGCTTTGCCGGAACTGGATGGAGTGTTGTGCCAGCAGTTGCTGTCTGATCGGTTCGTCGAGAGTGTGCAGCCTGCGTTTGAGAGAGCGGCTGGCCAGTTGAGTGTGGAGCACCTGGTGCATCTGGCACATGGCTTGGCCCAGGCGCCTCTGGTCACGTTGCAGTCGTAGGAGAAGAGGGACGACTCACCAGTGGAGAAACTGCCGACTAAGTTGACCAACTAACCGAACAGCTTGCAGCCATCAAGATGGAATCTCGTAGGCATGCTCGAACGAGCCAGTGCTACAAGTGTGGCATGCCTGGCCACTGGAAGAATCAGTGTCGTCGTACCCGACGACTTGTAAATAATAGAACTTTGGATTGCTCCTCTTTTCCCAGGTGGGTTGCGATTAGCGCTGTGACAAAGGCTACTATCCAGGCCTTTATCGAGGTAGACCGGAAGAGGGAGCTGTGCCTGATTGATGCAGGAGCAGGGGTATCACTGAGTCAGCATAAGCGTTCTCAACAAGATCGTTAAAAAGTCGTTCAGCTGTCGCACACTTCCTTTGTCTAGCTGCCATGCCACCAGAGGGAAGCACGAGGGCTGGGATACTGCCAGGTTGCCCAAGCCTAGACAGGGGGAGTCGAGAGACAGGACCTTCCAAGGACCTTCCGGTCAGTAAATTCGCGCTTTAACCACTGAGCGCCTCCTCTCAACAAGATGGACAAATTTTACTAAACCCTCACCACGTTCTCGTTGTTTGACTTGCTTTTGTTATTCATATGGAATCATAGTTCCATTTCGTGAACTCTACTCCTTATTGTGAACGTTATCGCAACGGGCGGACAGCTCCGAATTAGCCGTCTTCGGAAAGGAAGGTAACTTTTCTACCAGGTAATAACTAATTGTAGGACCTAGCCAGTGGAGCGCAGCATGCGTCGGCGCAGCGTCCGCGGCAGCCAGCTTGTGCCTGTACGGGCTGCTGGAAGAGAAGTTCACTGAATCCAGACAACTTTGAGAAAGTGGACCATTTACGGTTGTCACAATGCTCAGCGGTGCATGGGGCTCTGTTGATGGAGCGGACTTTACACAACTTGACAAGAATGTCAAAATCGACTTGAATTTACGGGGCGTCCAGTTGCTCAATGAATCCGAATCGTACAATTTTCATGTACATTGTTCCTGACTAATGCGCAGCATTCCCATTACCCGCTGATAATTAATCGTTCGATAGACGGGCCAACTTGATTAGAAAAATGGTAGAAAACTATCTGTTTTGCACCTCTTTGATCTACGTGTACACTGGTTGCCATGCCGCCAAGCTCAGACAATCTCACCAGCTTCAACTGAGCTCATTTTTCACGTCCGGAATGCACAGGTTGCTGTGACAACAAATGTGCAACAATCCACATCCGGTCCGTGAGTAGCATGCGACAAACGGAGCACACTAAGCGCATACATATGAGTCTGGGGGTTATGGTTTCCTCCTGTGGATGTGGGTTTTTTTTCAACAAACAAGGGCGAAGTGTATAATTCCGCTAAGGAAATCAAATGTACTCTTCTGGCAGGCGCAGAACATGACAGTTTTGAAATCGGACAAATGGGATGGACGAATTGTACTACAAACTGAACCCGGGCCGAAGTTCCAGGGTTAGGAATATTCATTGGGGAACGAAGGAGTCAAAGTCGTTTGTCACGAAATGAACCATTCAGTTGGTCGTTGGGTCCAGAGTTCAGGGAGGATGTTTTGGTCTAGTGCCCGAGTTTCATCAGTTCCTCCATCAAAGTCATCCTGGATACAGGATAAAGCCCATCTTGAAACACATTTTTCGAATCTCGAACAAAAATGGTTGATTCTGGGTGCCTGTAGTGGCAACGGCTGAGATTACGTAAGCGTTTAACTTTGGACAGCCGTTCGGTACTTAGTAGATAGACATTAGACAGACAATCTCACCGGGGAACTGTGAAAAATGACCAATCCTGCGTGGAAGTCAAGGCAACTGCATGAGTCCCAAGCAGACCGGATTTTGCCGAAACGGTATTTTTGAGTTTCTGAAGCCGTCCCCAACGTGAATTTAGCGATTTAAACAACGGGCCTTTATACCAGTGGGCTTTGCCGTATAATGTGACGCATCACTGAGTGAGCTCCCTTACTTTGACGTCCTTGTTGGGCCAACCATCCTGAGTTGTTTTTCAGTAATTCGTAAGGGAATTCCAACTCTTCCTCGAAGTATCATCCATGATCTGGAGGCGCGGTACCATTGGTGATTCCAACTTAATTTGATGTACTTATTGTCACGCCATCTGATAGGTACCGGTCGATTCTGTTGAGGTAAGTCTGGAGCTCTGACAGGACTAATAGGTTACTCGCAGGGCTGATTCGCCTGGAGCGCAGTTCCTCCGAAACACCACAGCTTTGCAACATTGCATACTGGTGTAACGGTGGATACTACTGATGAGGCATGTGAGTAGTATGTCTTCTCGTAAATCCGCTTTGCATCTCTTGAAAAGTGAGATCTGTTACGGAATTGGCGGAGTCTCTTTGTGGCATTTGCCTGGATTTGAGTAACAGTCAATGAATATCCAGAAAAAGTTCAGGAAGACGCGTTCAAGGAGAAGGTGAATATTCAGTTTTGTAAACGAGATGCATATGAGAGTTTTGCTCCCCTGTTCAATAGTCTGTACCTGTTAAGTTGGCGTTCTCAAATGGACAACTCCGCAGCGAAGGCCTTCTTCCTTTCACTGGTATCAGAGCCTTCTGTCCACAAAAACATGAAGTGTTTTGTGCCAAATCGAGTAGAGCATTCAGGTACAGATTTTTAGCGGACAATCGCTGTATTCTATCTGAGTGAGAGCTAATAACACTGCCGATTGGGTGTCCTTGGCGAACGTTAGCGGACTGTTCAATTACCAGCCGGGAGGTCACGGATTCGAAACTTCCTGAGTTTCGTGGAACATGCGCTGTTAGTGATCCTCCTTGCGACTTTTCAGCATAGCTTGGTGTCCTATCCAGGACGGAATCTCAGTTGGAAATCGCAGATTATCCAAGTCTGTCTTGTCTGCCTATTCCACCAATATGCTCCCATATGAAATGACTCAGACGTCAGCAACACAATTGACTGATTACATACTCGAGTAGTCTGCACCAACATTCCTATACAGTCGGATGTCACAACCGAAAGGAAACTGTGATATGTCATCATCCAACTCAAAGGACTTGCTTCATGGAGTGCTATGCCTTCCTGACCCCTTGGGATCTTGATGGTTCGGATGCAGCAGTGGAACTCGTATGTGAAAACCACTTCATGATTACATGAAAGTACGCCAGTATATAAGCCCTCGCAGCACAACGTAGCACACGTTTTATTAACTCTCCCGAAAAAAGCTTTTTGGTGTGCGTGTGGTAGAATTGTTTTGTTCTCTGAGTTACCTGCTAGTTTCTGGAATCTAATGAACTGCCTTGGAACTGTCGTCATGCAATTAGTTACATGCCGGATGAGCTCTACTAGGGCAAAGGCGGAATTTGTGAACCGAAAAGCGCCTGTGGTGTGAAAACCAGTGGGCCAAGTCTTAAAACAACATTCAAAATTGTCAGCGACCCTTTTTGATATTGGACAAACCGGACGTTCGCTTAATCCAGTCCGTTGTTTGAAAAAAAAAACAAATTTCGGAAGTGGATGACCCCAGATACCGTGTTCGTCATATAAACATAAGCATGTAGTATAAACTGCAGGCCTCCTTGAAGTGTGAGTTTGATCTGCCCAAATCAAGCCTCTCTCTCTTTCCTAAGAGAGTCCAAGCCCCATCATCCCACGGCTACGAGTCTACAGAAGTATGGCAACGTTGAAAGTCCATCTCACCTTCTTAAAAAATGGGGTTCTAGCAAACAGTCATTTGATCCAACTTCATTCTCAGAGTAGGCAAATAGCACGATTCAGGACACATCTATTGAGGTGAATGTTGGTAGCTCAGGTAGCCCAAATGGCCATTGATTTGTTCGTTGAGCTGGGCACAGTGATTCCCCAGTGGAGATGAATCTTAACACTTGAAGCCGGTTCTCTCTCTCTGGTTTCGATTCAGTCACCTCTAGAACAAACGTTTGTATTTGGAAAGTCGAATTGTGGGTACACGGAGAGGTGTGAAGTGCCTCTGGTTGGAGAGTTATTCAAACACCATGACCGTCCTTCTGAGAAGGCTTTCACGCAGAAATCATCAGTGATAAACTAAGGATGTGTGTTGGCCGTTCGTAGAACGCTGGCCCCACCCTAAGTTCTTTGTGGCCTCAAAATGGTTTGAATGAAACATTCAGAGGGAAATTGTATCCAAGGTCCATAGAAGAGGTATTACAGTTGAAATATGGGTCACTATAGAACAACACTCATTTCAATAAATACGCTCATTTGCAAATCAATTTGGTTTCGCGAGAGACTCACATGGAACACAGCTGAATCTCTCGTTTGTGATGTTTCCAGGCGACTGAATGAGCTGCACCAGGCCGCCTCATGTTCCAGTTGCTACGATATTCGGGATATCGCGATACATGCATTTACGTAATGCACTACTCATAAGGTTGCTGAAAATTGTTCGACAGCCCACGACCGGTTTCGCCCTTCTTGGGGCTCACCAGGTAGGCGCAGTTCCCGAGTTTTCGTCAACCTTACGTTCTACTTGAACCCAAAATGGACTGATTTTGACAAATACACTCATTTACAAATCCAAGAAGGGCGAAACCGGTCGTGGGCTGTCGAAGAATTTTCAGCAACCTTATGAGTAGTGTATTACGTATAAACAGTCATTTCAGTTGTAGACGGTTGCGGGACTTGTGGAATTCGCGTTCACATCACTCTTGCTTGAACAGTTCTCCTACTGTCCTGTCGCAGTTATTTTGATGAGTCCACACCCAAGAGGAACTAATCAGAATGATTGCGCCACGACAGAAGGACTGTTAAAACGAGCGGGATGTGAACGTGGACATCAGCTTCAGTCGCGGCTTAAAAACACCCACCATCTCAAATCGTTTAGGACTTTAAGATTAGCAGACTTCGGGGTCAACCTATGCCTCTTACAGGCAGAATGTTACCAGGTTTACAGCGATTCGAGAAATCCGTGAACTGTCTCAAACACAAGCGACCAGGAACGTGAAGTCCACATTCATTTATCAGAAAGCGACGTGTTGCCGATTTTCTGGACACACATGTGTGGTGAGTACACACCACACACACCACATACGCCATCAACACCGGACAGATAAAAAGTTACTTGGCTCTTTTGTTCTGCTTTCTGACTAGCCCCCGATATATTGTGTGCAATGTAAACTGTCACCCGAAGCAATACCTGTCCTGGCTGCAGGAACATATATATATAATAAAATCCCTAGAGTGAAAAGAAGAGATAAAGAGTGGATGAGGGAGGGGACCTAGTGCTGGTCTATGTCAAGCAGTCTGAGGTGCCTACACCTCCAACCGCTCAATCAGACAATCTGGAAAGAAACTGACAGCATGAACGCCACTGACATCGATCAGACGCCATTGCTCGCAATGTCTCCAGCTAATCACAGGCGGGGGCACGGAGACCCCATCCTGGAAGGCGTACAACACCAACAACACCCAAACTCTTCGTGATCTCTTTCAGGCCTTTCTGCCAAGTCATGCGCTGCCCACCTCGCGAGACAAGGCAAATGCAAGCCGTTGAACAGCTTGGCTGCTGTAAACTACTGAATAACGCTTATTACACAACAAAATAAACAAGGCAAACGCGAATAGAATTCCCTTTTTTCATGCCTCGCTCAAGTGCACAATTAGAAAACCTGAAATAACATTTTTCTAATCGTTCCTAAACCCTGTGGGTTATGTAATGTGGTTATATAATTTGCAACATTAAATTCTGGTTCAAAATCACGCCCTCGGGGAAATATCCGAAGGGAAGATAACCGATAGATCCAATTTCTTGATCGCCAGTTGGGTCATGCAGCTAGATTTTTTGGGAACAATTACATCTAATGGGAAATCCAATCTTGTAAACACATCCTGATTCTGCATGATTTCCAAGCAAACGTAAGCAAACGGACACTTTTAACAAAACCTGAGTACCGATTGTGTGTGTGTGTGTGTGGCCAGATCCTATTGCTGGGCCGCGAACCATATTAACTTCAGGCTCTGTTACTGTTCAAATGTGAGAGCTGAACAAACCGACAGCATAGCTGTTCAGTGCCGAAACACCACGTGACTGACTGGTGAATGAGTGAACCAGAGTATGACTCACGCACGTTCCAAAGGACAGCCTCGAGAAGACACCAGGTCATAGGCTATTGGTCACCTGACTTGATCGATTAAAATGCAACCAGAAAGTAGGGTACCAGTGTCAGTTTGCGTGTAAAACAATTTTCATTTTGGTGTTGCATCTTCTGTGTTGCGAACAGAATACCTCACATTCCTGAGAAGTTATACGTGTTTTACCCGTTACGAAGAGTGACCTGATCAGACAATCTGACGACAAACTGTATGCGTCGGGTCACAGGTTACTAACTGGATTCTCACATACTCGGTATATTGCGAAGTGATAAACTCGTGGGTAAAGTTTGCCTGAAATTTTACTCATTTGTTAATCTACAATTTATTTTATTTAGTTACTGAATAAGTACACAGAGGAAATGAAACACCCGATGCAGATAGGTTTCTAAGTTCGAAGGAGAGACTTCCCTCCTTCAAGCAAAAAGTCACCTCGATGCTCGTCTAATTTCATCGAAAAAGGCATTGAGATCAGATACTTGGAACTGCACCACTGATCAATGGAACTATTGACTGGTTGTTTTTCATGGAAAGTTGGACACGGAAAAAGTTCCACCTTGGTAATTTTTCCTGAAATAAATCTGTGATGCTGAAGCATGATTGAGGTTACACTCTGAATGCAGACAAGTTAGCTGCGCTACTGGTTAGTCGCCTATGACAAAACATTAATGTATAACCACCAGTTGGCATCGAACCTTCTTCTGGATTCACGAGGTTGATTGTTCCCAAGCAGTACCAGACAGCTGAGGTTCGCAGGAAACTCGCACAGTTCTGCATCAACATGAGCATGGGGATGTTCTTTCACTTTCCACCTGCGAAGGATGCTAAAACCAAATCTCCTATCTGAACTGCCCCTAAGCGAGCATCTCATTGGTGGCCTGATGAGCACTGCAGGATTGGTTATTTAATTCAGAAAGACTGCCGATGACATGAGAAAAATCACGTTCACATCACTATCGGTTGAATAATCTTCCTCCTGTCTGATAAGCCCACATCAAACTGTCCTCGCTGTGTCCGCCCACCTGTCAGGGCCAAGGGCGTTTGAAACTGAAGCGTGAACAGGTTCGCCTGTTCAGACATGAGGATTCAGGTGCGTCAAGCAAGCGTTGGTTGAATAGTGGTAACACACTCGCCTCTCACCCCATATGTCCGGAATTTAAACCCCGACACGGCAAGGAGATCCACAACTGAGGAGCTCCGATAAGAGCGGAACTCAAGTCCAGCGCATGCTCCCACTTGATATGGGCTCACCAGGATAATTGCGGTAAGACAGAGGAAAGGCTTTTCAAGTGAGAATGATGTGAACGGGTTCTTACAAATCCCGCGACCACCAACCACATAAGACAATGTCATTATGGAATCCTTGGTCTCAAAATTAACCGCTCAGACTCGGCTACCCACCGATCGTTACGACACCCAACTAGCTAAATTAAATAACGCCGATATTGAACTATAAAGGGCAGGATCTGACTTCCCCCATAAAATCAAGCTAGAGACTCCTTTGTCATTTGTTTGCTCCGATGAAAGCAGCTTCCTTTTAAGGAGACAACCGAATAACCCTATTTATCAGACGATAAGCCACAGCGTAAAAAAAACGTACGTATAGCACGGCAGAACTGTGGACAATCAGTCATACCCAGCGATTACCAGTACCTCCTACGAAAAGTTCATTTGGGTCTGTTTGCTTCTCTACAACATAAAGAGCGCTTCTTCCGTGCTTACATTTGGGTGTGTTGTAATTCCGCCGCATTTCCAACTTCAATAACACCGGTGATCGTCTACCGCCCTTAAACTGAGAGATTTAATCAAACAGTGTATCGGGGAACCGGATGAAACCAACGTTCAAAAGACACGTTAGCAAATGCCGTTTATTGTGGTCTACACAGACAGTGGTTTGAATTAATAATTTATCACTGGCCGCGCTTTAAAACAAAGCGTAAAAGTTGCTTTGACGGTTCAGTGGGCTGAACAAACAAGCGCGTGGTGCAATGCAACATGGAACTGGGATCCACTATATCAGTGTACTACACACAAGGCTAGGGTTATCCCCTGAGGCTGCTGTTACGGAGTCAGCAGGCAATCCGTGCTTATTCCCCATACTGAGTTTAGCGGTATGGTCTTTTAAATGCGAAATCTGAACAGGATTACTGAACACGACCCTCATTAACTCGTGCGTGGACGTTCAAAAGGCCAATTGATGCAGACATTCTTATGAAGAGAACTCCAGCATGTTATCTGGTCAGCTCTAGTAGGATGCGTCGTGTCTCGGGAAAGCGAGGTATCGTTTGAAGCCGTTGATTGAAACGTATCACGAAACAGCGGGGGAATACGTTGTGATTGATGTCCCCAGTATGACGATTGGCTTTGTGAAACCTTCAGCATGTTTGATGAGTTCCTCTAACTCCAAAGAGATATTTCACTATTCATGTTCCAACTACCAGTCCTTGTGTTTTTTTTTTCATTTTACGCGAACAGGCGCTTTCACTGTGTGGATCAATAAATGAGCCTCCGGCGACAGTGGATTTCCATGTTTATATCAGAATCATTCGAAATTACAGCACGACAGGTAGAATGGTGACGTACAGACTAACCTAAATGCGCTTGCTTGTTCGAAAGAACCATTCTGAGAACACTGAATTGCAAAACTCGAAATGGCAACACTGTGCAATTATCACTCACGGACACCTATCTCATACGTATACCTGAGATATATCTCATGCTTATCTCAGTAGATCTGTCGCCACAACAACGGTTTGGAAAAAAGGATTCGGGAACCAAACTATCGCTCACGCAGTCTTGCTATTTATGAGCCGACGAAAACTGTCCCAGCCAGCATGGAATTTTTTACCGTTTTTTGCGTCAGCCCTTCCACTAGAGACCTGTCTCGGACGCGTGCTTATCAGAATGAGGTTCTAGCTGACTAGTACTGCGCGAGACATTTTCAAACAATACTCGTTCCACAAAGACTATGTGTGCCCTCAGAAGTTCTGTACGGATAATGTAGCTATCCCTTCACCCACATACTTGACTGTACAGCTCTCCGCCACTCACTGGATCACGAGATCTGTCTTTTTTCCTACACTCACGCCACAAAGTCGTGACACAAAGGTGACTCATCTGACATTGACTGTCTCTACCGTCTAGTGAGCGTAGCAACAACTCACGTGCTGACACCCACGCACGCGCAAACGCACCTACACATAGGAGAGCCAAGCACAGGCAAGACTCGCGCGCGCGCAGGGAGCAGCAACTCAACCACTCCACACAGGTCCACGGACAATTATGGAGCACGTGTAGCAGCTACACTGCGGAGGAAACACGTTACCGCCGTCCGGACTTTCACCAAGGCACTCTCACAAACGATAAGTTCCGCCCCTTTGACTTGCTCCACATTTCGCATTGTATTTATTTTTATACGTGTTGCAACTCACCACTGTCAACCATAGTGAAGATTTCGAGAAATACACTAATTTGCAAATCAATTTGGTTTTCACGGGAGAATTTTCAGCAACCTTATGAGTAGTGCATTACGTATATACATAGTAAAGATTGTTATTAGTGCATACATAGACCTGAATTGTATTATGGCTACCATCACATATGCACTAATAACAAACGGACAAAACAATTCCTTTCCTCTCCTCATTCTTTCTGCGTTGTCTTCACAGAACTGGGTCTTGGTCACTGGGAGCTAACAATTAGGCCACATAAATGACTGAGCACCGAACGCTCCGCGTTTCTTGCCGGTATATGCCGTACCGTGGCATTACACCACAAGCTGTGAGAGTAGACCGAAATATTCCCAGGAGGCGTAAGAAACAAAGATGAAGGGTTGTATTGTCAAAAAAAACTAAAAAAATGAATGACTTAACCGATTATTTCATGTAGTTGAACCTGCTTTGAGTTGCATTGTAGTCCTTTTTTACGACCCCACGGAGCCGGTAAAATTGGCTTGCAAAAATCGTTGTTTTTTCCTCGTAAAACAACAGAAGGGACCGGAACTACGGAGCGTTTTTATGATTATCATGGGGATAGATAACTTGTAATCTCCAATTAACAGGAATCTATCAGAATTTCTACGGTAATCAATAAGGCAACTTTATGTTGTGGGCAAATTAGATGGTTTGATAACTGCGCGGACGCTGCGAACCGAGCAAAGTCCTTCCGAACCTTTCATCTTGCCCACCTCACTTCGATAACAATGCTGATACACAATCGAGTTTTCATTGCAAAACGAATTTCCAGTTTACCGTGGTCACAACTGAGTAGAACCCTGCGACTCCTTCTGATTCTGGTTTTGTCTTTTTTATATCGCATTTTAATTTCCTACAAACTGGTCGATGCTTTTAAAACCGGCCACGTCGTATCCGAAAACAAAATGTGGTCCGCCGAAAGGTGGCAATCGCAGGAGTAGAGTGAGTGATTTGTCAATCTGTCAGTCACGCGCCTGTGTGACACAGTCTCCAGTAAGCACGAGGACTGTCATACTGCCAGCTTGCTTGTAGCTAGACAGGCGCAGTCACGATAACAGAGTGGGGTTCGAACCACGAGCGCTCTGTGCGACGGTCTCGCGTTTTAACAGCTCAACTGTTTCACCCTCTTTTCGGGTAGCATGCGAATACGAACCAAAAGTCTGAAAGAAGTTAAAGTCTAACGAGGAATCGTTTTTTACGTGTGCAAACGTCCGAACAGAGAGCTTGGAGGAAATGCTGACGTAATGAATGCAAATAGGGCCCAGACTTCCATGAAACTGGGACTGCATCGTTTGCCCCAGGTGGAATCCACAAATAATAAAGCGGTACCGACAAAACATACTTTCAGGTGATGGTGGTTGCCAATTTTTTAGAATGCGCATTCACGTGACTCTCGTTTGGAGATAGTACTCGTTTCCTGGCGCAATCATTCTGGTGAGTCCACACCAAAGGGAGAGGAGTATACTGGACTCGAGTTTCGCCCTTAGTAGAGCTGATCAACAGCACATATTCAATGGTCATACCGGGGTTTGAAATCCGCATACCTGACAAGCGAGGCGAGAGTCATATGAGTATGTATCCCACGAGATTCAGCAACCACCTACACCTGAAACAAAATGTGTCCAGCAGGATTAGAGCGTCTGTGGAGTTATCTGACAAGGAAGTCCTGACCGGCGGGCCAATCGATCGACAAAACAAAGGTATGTTACTGGGTCGTCGTTCGAGGCATCGGGCATTCCGCTCACATCACTCAGGTAAAAACATAGTTTATTGAGAGTTACGGAGCACTACGGTTCAGTGCACAGTAGCCCACCTGCGTGGAGAAACGTTCAATGGAACATTCAACTAGGCTGTGCAGACCGTGTGAACCACACGACTGAATGCTGTCTTATCACAAATGAAACTTAAGTGAACTGGCATGTGTTGGGGGACGGAAGAACGTGGAATTTCATGCAACGTGTTGATATGTGCATCCTAAGACTCAATGAACCCAACAGAAATGTGGGACTTCTATTTCCATGCCTCTGTTACATTCTACTGACCAAATGCACGCTTTTGCTACATGAGCTAAATGCCTTGCTCATTGCAAGCAAACATACTGTTATTCAAGACATTCAAAGTGTTGAAGGAAACGGGCACGAATGACATTTTTTTCTGCTCGCGAGAAGTTCGCGGATTCAGGCGTTGAAAATGGACTATGAGAAATGTCCTCTGTGATGAACAAAAACCTGTCCCAGCGTTCTCCAGCTGCCGAGCGGTTTGCCCAAGCGAACATTCCGTTATTTAACATGAAGTTGTTTATTCTCTTCGTTCTGGCGTCAGGGCCTCAGTTAAACGGACTCTCAATGAGTATTTCGACAGCTTGAATCTGCAAAAATGCGGCCTTCGCCTTTGAAAAATTTGACATCTCTAAAGGGTGGCTGGTACTTCACTTGATAAGGGTCGAGTGCAGAGTGCGTGATAGGCTGTATACGACAACATTTTCCACACAACGAATTAACCCCACAGGATGTCGGAATATCCCCTTTATGGAGATGTTCTTTCCCCAAACCCCTGCATAGGCTTGGGCAACCTGGCAGTATCCCAGCCCCTGTGCTTCCTTCGGGTGGAATGGCAGCTAGGCACCGAAAGGGGGTTACAGCTGAACCGTTCCATTCTCCGTTTTCCCCTAAACTGACGGTCAATAAGAACCAGTGATCAATGGGAACTGTCGTGAGCTTCTGGTATACTGTGTCACCAGAAACCTCAGTTGCTTTTTTGCATTGTTCAAACTAGAAGGCAGTTAAATCGAGCGATGGAGCTTATTTGTAATTTTATTGGTACGAAACTTCAACAAGACATTCTCGAATAGGTATTTTCGAAGCAGTGGGACGGACCACACTCGAGGTGGCGTTTAGTAACCACAGCATTTCGAAATTGCTCAGTTGAGGTGATATCCGTGTTGTGTTTCACATTCCTCTCGAATGAGCGTGACCTTCGCGCTGGAGCACAATTGGCTGAAATCCGTTTTGTACCGTGACTCTTTGGCATGATACTTAATACACGACACTTAATGGAACGTCCAGTTAAAAAGTACACCTAGTCAGGGGGAGCACTGCAATGTCGCTAGGACTGGAACGACTTATATAAACGTACAGTGGGACCGTTTTGGCGTTACGTCATACTTAGGAAGTTCAATCTCTCCGACAGGCCAAGGTAGCATCATATTCGGGACGTGATATCACACTCACAAAGGCCCTCACTTAGCTCAACTGGTCACGCGCAGTATTGATCGACGCTGCAAACTCTCCACCGAGAATTCCGCGTAGACCATCTGTCACCGGTATTTCTGTGAACGTTACGAGCACACTGGGTCGACCTTGGTGCGAAAAACATGTCTTCTTTAGCGAAACAATTTCTAGTCACAGCGCAGCAATTTCATCTTATCTCAACAATTTCTGTAATTCTTCGTCAACAAAACGCGCGTGTTCTGAAGTTGACCAAGGCTGCTACAGTAAATCAATCAAAGCCCATCACGTGAATTCAAAATCAGCTTCGTGTGATCTTTCAGTTGCCTGAAACTGAGTAACGCAACTGGTTACTCGCCTAGTCTACCGCGTACGTAATCACTTGAGTAGCTCCGTTTTGCAAGTGTCATAGAACCCGTCAGTATCCCGGTATTGTCCTTGGTTAATACTGGATCTGCGGATCTGCGGTGCATTCAGAGTCGAAAGGCCATCCAGCTACTCATGGCAACAGGAATACAGCGATAGGGATAAGGCTCGACCTTCAATGTAAGGTTTTGGAACTGCTGTCGAAATGAGCAGCTAGTCTTTGAGTGTATCAACAGTTCATGTTGACTGTAGGTGTCGGGCACTGACAGTAAAAGACATATCACAAAATAAAACCAGGCGGCATCATAACTTGGCTTGCAAAGACAGGCAGTTTAGCTCTCTCGGTCGAATTCAATGAGTAGGCTTGCCATTGTTTGCAGATAGCCGAACTCAGCTCACTACCTACCACTTCTGGTAGGATCAGTGAATGCAGTTTTGTGATTTGACAACGCAGATGGCTACTTTTCGGTTTACTCCGTCGCCATTAACTGTTTCTTACTGCGTGACGTCAAGTGAAACGACGCAGGAAAGCGACAGGATAAAGCAGCTGGGTCCGGACGATACACGATTCGGCTTGTTTCAAGCCCATCAGAACCCAGTTCATGTTATCTTGTAGGACTTGGTAAAAAAAGACGTTCAGTGAAATGCACAAATGTAGTAAATGGCCCCATATTTATTCCAAAGTACGTACGAGTGGGAAGGCCACTTTCTTAGTCAGAACAACTGTGAGCGTTCCGCGTGAATTGCTGGCGGATAGTATAGCCAAAAGACACCAATTTTATCAAATTGGATGATTTGGTCCCGATTTTAAGGCAGGGTTTTCGGATGCCTAGCTCAACATGGTCGATTTTAACAGAAACCGCTATGGTTGGACTAGTTTTCGGTCAAATGTCTGCACAAAACAGAATTCATTGAATCTAGAATAAGGCGTTAAAAACGGAGTTTGGACGTGTAAAAGGACTAAGTGAAGAGTTTCATTGAATACAGTTGATTGACCTCTCCAGGGAGGAACCGAAAAAACACTGGATTATGGGGGCGTTTCCTCTGTGAGCAAGGGATGAATGGCGTTTTGTTCTGTCTTATTAAGGGTTATTCAAACCGACAATTAGACCTTCATGGCCATCTGAAAGATCTCGGGCTAGAATCTTCCCAAAGGTTTGAGACAAACGCTGCTGATTGCCATTAGGAAGGTAGTGTTTCTTAGTTTCTCAGCATGGGCTGGCTATGCCTGCATGGTAAATGCTAGGTTTCCTTCGTTCAGTGTAGAATGCGTGAAGACCGCAACCATCCCAGCAATGTAAATCTCTACTTAGTTAGTGGTCTCTGAGTGATTCGGTGCTGAACACTCTTCATTTTTGTCTTTTGGTCCTCGAAGGACATTCAGATGCTGTTTTCCGTCTGAACGTGTGATGAGCAAGGCGAATCAGACAATCTATACACGCAAAAAGAAATCCGGACAGACCATGCAACAGCTCCTCGACGGTACGTCATCTCTAACCCCAAATGTCAGGACATATCATACTAGGATCTCAAAAGAAACGCCACTTTCAAAGCAGGCATCCCGTCCCAAGTGAGGTAGTGGAAATTCACAACAGAAGGAAGGCCGGCTACGACCAAATACCTTCTCTTCGCCGTGGTTGTTTTTTGAGGGATAAGCTTAATCTCCCGTAAAAACCAAATTGATTTGCAAATGAATGTATTTATCGAAATCAGTCCAATTTGGGTTCAAGTGGAACATAAAGTTGACGCAAACTCAGGAACTGCGCCTACCTGATGAGCCCCAAGAAGGGCAAAGCAGGTCGTAGGTTGTCGAAGAGTTTTCAGCAACCTTACAAGTATTTTTTGTATGAAAATATACTGCAATATCTCGAATATCGTACCAACTGAAACATGAGGCGGCCTTTTTTCAGCACATTCAGTTGAAGAACATCGTAAACGAGAGATTCAGTCGGGTCTCCCATGAAAACCAAATTGATTTGCAAATAAGCGTACTTGTTGATTCAGACAATAACTAACTTAAAAACAAAAGAGCCTTCTTTAGAAGTTTTCTTAAAACTCTTCGACAGCCCAAAATTGGTTTCGCCATTATTGAAGCTCATCAAAGTTCCCCGATGAAAACTCGGGGACTGCGGTTATTTTTGATAAGCTCGACCAAGGGCCAAACCAATCGATGGGCTGTCGCTGAGTTTCTAGCAACCTTATGAGTAGCGTGTTTCAAATATCGTGCCAAGTGAAAAATGAGGTGGCCTTAGGAAGCACATTCAGTCGAAGGCGAAATTTATAAACAGGGGATTCAGCTGGATTCAGTTGAATCTTCCGTTAAAGCCAACTTAGTTTGCAACCAAGCGTATTTAGCGTAATAAGCCTTCGTTCATACTTATATATATATATATATACGTATATATATATATACATATATACATGGGAGGGAGTGGGGGAGAAGGTCGGTGAGCGAAGAGCTGCAAGGGCAAAGGATACTTCCCGGTTGCCCAAGCCGAAGAAGGGGGTTGAGTTGAGGTACCCCACCTTGAGCCTTTGACTCAAAAGTCTGACCCTCAAGGCAGTGGGAGAATGTAGGGTTTTGTTCGGGGACCCTGCCCCTAGCCTCTGACTCAAGATTCTGCACCGCGAGACAGCGGTTGTTAGAGTTTTCTTGGGAGACCCTTCACGGAGCCGATGACTCAATAGTCTGACCTATTTGGCTGTAGGGGGCCAGCCTGATCCGAGGACTCAATACCTGGCTAATAGCTGAGTGCTTCGATGACAGAGTCTACAAAGGAAAAAAGGATGTCCACTGCTAACGAACACCGCAGAAATCACTCACCAACCGGAAGCAAACACGAGAGAACAAAAAACAAGATGATTCCATCAAACCACTTGTCTGAATAGTTATCTTAGGAATGGATCAACGCCGGAACTCCAAATGGTTTCATAATCTATGTAGCTGGCGACAAAAAGAATTTTGTTTGCAAAGACTGCGGGAATGAACTCATTCAAATAAATGATACACCCTTGAATTCAACGGTAATAACACCTAACAGCAACCCGGTTAGTAGCAAGACCTAATAACGGGATTGATGAACAAACCTGCAGGGGTGCTTTCTAGAGGATCGTCTTGATCAGGACGGACCCCATGGATCAGTAGATCACTAAACCCGATGAATTAGTTCCCTTTCAGACAAGCATTTGGACTGGAAACGATCCTAGACCTACAAATATTCACGGATCACGCACGTTTACTTTGCAAGCTTGGCTGTAGGTCACCTAAAAACAATCAGACAGCCACTGGATTGTGTTTGTCTTTCCAGTCCGTAAACCATCCGCCAAACGTTGCTGAAGCTGAGCCCGCAGATGGGTATGTAGAACCGGTTGACGGAGTGCAGCAGTTTTCCAGCATAATGTTACTGAGCTTGGTGCAATCTGGGCTTCTCAGTTTTAAGCGCGGATCGTTCAATATGCCTGCTTTGAGCCCCAGGTGCTTTAGACTCTCCTGTAGGCAGCTCTGCACAATACTAGCAAGCAACATTAAAGGTGTGCGCTTAATTTTTGTCAGCGACTTGCGAGAAATGTATACACATCCGCCCCGGCACAACCTAAGCACGTGATATCGAATAATCGGATCACAAAGAATGTAAACTTTGGTCGAGTTTTGGGGCCGTGTGTGCAAACCCATGTGCGTAAAATGTAACCATTAATTGGACAGCCCCAATATTTTTTATTTCATGCATACAAGACTCCACTTCGGTCGGGCTCCACAAGCCGCTTAGGACGAACCCAGATGTTCCACATTTCACTCTTCGGGTATCTGGCATCCGTCGAATCTAAGGTGTTCTCTGGCGTTATTCTGCGCAGGTTGATGAATTATCGGGAAAGAAAGACTCTTGAGAATCAAGCTGGGTTTTGTCCTGGTCGAGGATGCATCGACCGCATCTTCACCTTGAGACAAATCCTTGAAAAGTGCCACTCCTTCAGACGTTTCACGTTGGTCGTTTTTCTGGATTTGAAAGCTGCTTTTGATTCTGTCGATCGTCAGAAACTTTGGCAGTGTCTGGCGATCAAAGGTGTCTCTTCCAAATGTATAATTCTTATGGGAGCATTGTATGCGAACTCCCGTGGGCGCGTACGAGTATACGGGAAGCTCTCGCCTGAGTTCACCACGTCCAGTGGTGTAAGACAAGGCTGTCCTCTTTCCCCTTTCCTTTTCAACTTTGTTATTGACATGCTGCTTGAAATTTCTCTGCCTGCCTCTGAAACCTCGGGAGTCGAAATGCTCCCGGGACGTTCCCTCGCAGACATTGAGTATGCGGACGATATTGCTCTCCTTGGTTCAGACCCTTCCGAAATGCAAATGATCTTAAATAACCTAACTAACTCTGCCGCACGGTTTGGCATGCGCTTCACACCCGCAAAGTGTAAAGTGCTGCTACAAGACTGGGTGGGATCAAACCCGCACCTCATGCTTGCAGGTGAGCCAATCGACGTGGTAGATAAATTTGTTTACCTGGGCAGCTGTATAAGTTCCGGTGGACTGGCTGGAGATGGGATCATTTCTCGAATCGGAAAGACCAGGGCAGCTTTTGCCAACCTCCGATACCTATGGCGCCGACGTGACGCCAGTTTGTCTGTCAAGGGCAGAGCTTACACTGAGTTTACATACGAAGGATAGTGTTTGACTATCGGTGTCTCTGAAGCATTGGTCAGGTCTGGTGGGAACATCGGATAAGCAGTACTAAGGTACGCCAGATGGTCTTAGGAAGAAGGAACTCTCCCGCGGTAGATGAATTACTCACGCTTTGTCGATTGCGCTATTTAGATGTACTCCACATGGTAGAAGACCGTCTGCCTCACAGAGCTTTTTTTTCCCCAGCCCTGTGCTGAGTGGAAGCGACCGAAAGGTGGACAGTGTATGAGCTGGCAACGAAGTACGAAAACACTAACCGGTAAACTTAGTCGGGTTGGCAACTGCCACCTCTCTGGATGGGTAACCCGGGACTCAAATCACCAGTGGTTAATGGCATTGGCAGAAATGGCCCAATCCCGCTCGTGTATCAAAGCTATCGCCTTCAGTGCGTAGGTACCCAGTTTCCGAACAAACCGAACATGCCCTCGTCTCCAAAACTTGGTTGTACGTTCCACTTTCCCGTTTCCCGATGATCGAAACTGTAGCAGATGGAACCAATGTGCCTATGGTACACGGCTTATAGCTGACAAATTGATCGACTGATTGAGCCAGTCATTGCTGGATAAATATGCAAAACCTGCCCGACTGTCCCAACTGATGCCCAATCTACCGTTTCACCCCGCACAAAAATTAGGATTAATTTTGGAAGGCTTTGACGCTTTCAGATGTCAACTCACGGGTAAACACTGTCATCCCATTCTATGGCCCGATATGATGAACATTCCCAGCTGGAGGAAATGGGCTAAGCAACATATTTATGGTTCTATCCTAAGACCCGTGGACTAAAATTGATTCGTCCTAGCTCTGACAAACAGATACACGGTAAACGGACATCCATGACACCACGATGGAGTCCGCATGAGGGTGGCGTAGCTCTGGGATTTAGGGACGGGCGTGAGGCTTGTTGTTGGTTAGGAATGTTTGCGCAACCTCTATCGTGGGATTACTTTTTCTAAAAGCAATCTGTTCCAGGAAGGCATATTGCATCAGAGCGATGCAACTGCTCCTAAATAGGTCAGGCATCGAAACGACAATCGAAAGTACAAGTCAGAGCTAGCACTAACTGGTAGATTTCTACAGGAACTCCTATTATTGAATAGTCCCCTTCTAAAAGAGGCACAATTCTACCTGGCAAGGTAAGCAGCCAGTTTGACTTTTTACCAAAAAAAAGAACTTTAAAAAGCCATATCTCTGAAAGGCCACGTGGCAGCCGTATGCGACTCGGACGGTCCCAAGACACTCGAGACCCCTATAACTTGTTTAACTAGACTGAACAGTGTTTTGGACGCAACAGTAAATTTGTTGTTAGAGCTTGGCGTCACACTGCAATGAATACCGTCAGGCTGAAATTCCACCTTCCAAACGCTATCTCTGATGTCGTTCACCACGCAATTACTGCTTACCGTGGTCTGTCCGTATGGCAATCGATGGCTTAGTGAGTGGTTTATTAGGTGACATTGAAGAGAATGCAACTCAGATTTGGAGGATATTGAGGGGCCTGACAAACATGACCACATGACCCAAGTTTGCCGTTCTACGGTCGGGGTCTATGTGAGATACCCAACTTGAGAATCCCCCACTCACCTGCGCAAGCTGCCCGAGTACCTATTGATTTCCACTTGTTTTTATCCGCCACCACCTTGTCATTCGCTTTGCTACAGTGGTCATCCCGCAAGACACCGGTTTGTCTGCATGTGTGTGTACGTGCGTAGGCGTCAATGAACCTGCCAGCCATTCACGTTTGTGCTCATTCTGATCGGGCTACCGTGACTGGTCCAGCCTGACTACCGTGTGGTCGCACCACCAATCAGAATCACGAGACTGATCCCGAGAGTGACGATTCCAAGCCACACGGCCGAGTCACCACTCTGTGCATCCGTGCCTGTTTTTTTCGACTGGCGCCACAATGTGCCGGCCAGCAGTAGACTTGTCCGCCTGGTGTTGCCCCCCAGTTAGGGATGCAGTATCCGTTTGTTCGCTTTTGTGTAAGAACAACCTGATTGATTGGCATTGGGGCGACAAAATGCCTGCGCATCCGACCGCACACAGGTGTCACATTGTTTTAAAACGATGATGTCCTCCCAGTGGTCACTGGGTTGTGATCACGTGTCCCAAAGTGACAACAGAGTGGATTGAACGCCGCGGTAACGCCGCCGTGCAACTGTCAGGAAAAGCGGTGTTCTGTAGAGCAATGTAACCAACCAGAACATGTTTTTTAAAGGCACCATTCAACTTACGATGGGACTGACGTGACACCTTTTCACACGAAAAACAAACGTGGGCGATCAACCTCTGTCAAATGTGGGATATCAGACCTTGAATTTCCATTGATACCTGCACTAAAAGCTTCTCGGTACCAGGTCGTTTAGTACTTCCGAAATGTCAACGAGAACTTTTACCTACGACCTTGTGGTTTTTACCGTGAGCTTTCTCGCTGTAGTGCCTAGCTAAAGGTCAAATTTAAGTCATTTTTAGGGGAGTCGGTGGCAGAACGGAAAAGTGGAACCTCCTCAGAAGCAGTATGAAATTATATGCTTGTTTAATACCTTAAGCGTCCGATAAAAATACCTCTGTCTTTTGCCTTTCTCAACCCGCCTGGTACCACAAACGAAATATCAATTCTCTTGAATATCTTCGAAAACTCAAGCTTCTCCGGCCATACTGAGAAAAGGGGATGAAACCTTCTAGTGTCTTTGACAGGCCTCCAGGAGGATCACAGACGGAATCCTCGACAGAGTGCGTAATGTGTTTCAACAGCGTGTAAATTAGGTGAGCTGGGCCGCGTGATCAGGTGGGATAATCAAATATGACAGAGGCCCAAATCCAGTTGTGATTACAGTACCCTAAGATGGAACTTTTGAAAACGAGCTGACGCAATCGAAAATTCATGATTGTGTTGTTCTACTGGTTTGATCAGAACTGCCAGTTGACAGGTGTTTTTTAGAAAGCCGCGCCTTTCTATGATCAAAACCATAGTGTCGTTCTGTTCCTGGAGCGAAGACGTTGCTAGTTTGGGAATGAATTCCACATTAAATTTCAAAATATCATCGTACTACAGGCGAACTTTTAGTCACTCAGAAGGAGGAAAAATGCACGAGTTGCTCGCACCTTTCATCTAAAAAGTCGTCACTCGAAGTCAACACGTGACCACGAAGTGTAAATTTCCTGACTGAAGGATGACTGGCGCCAAATCCGTTCAAATGCGAGTTAATCACACTGCTCATTAGTGTTAGTGGCCGAATGGTCAACTGGTAGCCGGCATTCAAGCATTCGAAACCCCCTGGGGTTTGTGAGATGCTCACTGTAAGGATGAAACAGTTCCTTGGCTTTTCGACAAGGCTTCACTTGCAGGACTAAGTTCCTCACACTACCAGGAAAAGGTTCTAGAATCATCCGCGTAGAAATCAGTAAGTTCCTTTGTGAATTTTGCCGGGGCTTTGCGACTCCCGTATTCTGTTGACTCCGTAACGCGACTGGTGAGGATCAAGTGGCTGTTCCACAGTTTGTACAACATATAACTCTGGACTTGGGTGCCTAAAGCCTTTTCTGACACAAAAAACACCATGCGGAAGGGATTGAAAAGATGTAGTTTACTTTAAGTCAGTGTTCACGAGAGCTTCGGCTGAAATCCGGTTGAGTTTTCTATTTACTAGAATGATTTGCAAATGGATGTTTACGGCTACCCAGTTAGAATCGGGTGTCTGAAACTGATAGAGTTTCGGGAACCAGGTCGGATCTTTTCCGGATAAGCCCCGCCACTGATGCAAAAAGTGCATGTGCGAAAAGTCAAGCCCCGCCACTTTTTGCCAGCTCCAATTTAATGTACACACACAACCTTGACCTATTTTTGATGAAAACAATTCCTTATCTGCATCTAGGCTCATTTTGTGCGAAAATTTCCCCGTTCGGACTAAAACATTAAATGAACTTTCTGACGCTTTCAACTCCCGTTCATGACAAGGAGACGGCAATACGCTTTTTGCAAAGCCACGGGGTGATCCATCAGCAACGTTCATGCAACAATGGCCACCAAATGACACTTTCAACTGTTTCTGACGGGTGGAGGTGTAATGCCCGACAGTGTCGGCAAGAAATAGGTCTTAGAAAGGGAGCTTGGCTGGAGTGGTCTACGGTGGAGTTTAGGACAGTAATTCTATTCATTTATTGCTGGTCCAAAAATTTGGCGGCTTTTGCAGACTCCGACAGTTATCGGCGGCCCAGGTCTACACGTCGAGTTCAATGAAACGCTAATATCTCGCCGTAAAAACCACGCACGACGTGTCCCTCCCCAGCAGTGAATTTTCGGAGGGATCTGCCGGGAAACTAAAGAGGTGTTCATGTATGCAGTGCCAGATCGAACTGCGGCCACTTTGATGGATACAATCCAGGCCTGCATCGCTCCCGGCTCAATCATCATCTCCGATATGTGGGCATCATACCAAGGAATTGAAACGATGATTCACATGAATTATACTCATGAAACGGTTAATCATACCGAAAACTTTGTGGATCCAACGACTGGAGCTCACACACAAATCATCGGGTCTCTTTGGCACGTCTACAAGATGCAGAATAAACACCAATGCGGCACACACCGATCTTTAGTGGACAGCTACTTGTGTGAGTTCGTTTGGAAGCAAAGGTACCGAAAAACGGACCTTTTCATGCAAATTATTAATGACATGCCCAATTTCACCCTCATCAATAAAAACTAAAAGTACAAATTTCATATCCTCTTTTTTCTAATCTTTTGTGGGTGGCGGGGGTTAACTTTTTGGTGGGGCTTATCTGGAAAAGATCCACCAGGCCCACCCAGCGAGCCCAAGAAGGACAAACCGAATGAAACCTGGTGCGGGTAATCACATCTGCATGCAACACCGCTTACTCACACCTGACCGATTCCGTGTCATGCCAGAGAGAGAGTGAACCACATATTAGGGAATGTCCTGAAAGCCAACACGGTTGCCAGAATGTTAAGTAACAACTTTAGTACAACCTTGTAAAATGTTCGTAAAGAAACGATGGAAAAAATTGTCCGGGAGGTTAATGTGCCGGGGGGGGGGGGAAGTAAACCTGACCCGTATTTGTGATCTTAGCCATTTCAAAGTGTCGAATTCAGTTTGTGGTAGCGAAACCTAGGTCCTAATGAGGATCTTGCCATTCGGAGAAATAAGTGACTACTTTCCGCTGTTGTCCCAGCTCCTGACCAAACTGTCGTTCGAAATTCTAAACCGATAGTTGCCATAACAACGCAAATAGGATGAAATCGCGGAGGACGACTTGAAGGTTGTGTATGTTGCAGCATCCAGGCGCACATCGGGTAAATACCCTGGTAACGGTGTTCCCGATCGATAACGCGTGTGTGCTTTTTTCTGAAGCCACCGACTCGCGTTGTTACCTTAGGTCAGATATCCTGTTGGCTGTTCGGAAATCGCGCTTTCTGAAATGATCCATCAGTTCCTGCTGGTTGAGCCCGACGGAAATTTTTCGCTACTTCTGGCAGACTGTAGGTTCATTCAAGTAACATAAATAGATTATTATCCACATATAGTCGATAGAGACGCGTTGTATAGTGAAAAGATAACAGATATTTTTGCGAACTGTCAGTGTTAGGGGCGAGTCCGCAGAGGGCACACATCAGATGAAAGCAATCGTTGGCTAAAGAGCATCGGACTAAGGTCCGCTAATCAAAATCAACCCAAGACAGGACGAGTAAACGTCAAGTCATGACCAAACGCAGCTTGTGCTGTGGAGAAATAGGGACTTGGTGGGACGGTTTGTCTCTTTCCGAAAAGATCACGGTCGGAGGTCTCAGCAAAGCAGAAGAGAACGTCCGATCATTGTCAGGTATGACGCCCATAGGAGTTAGGGCACACTATAGTCAAGGCTTAGGCTTGCAAAGAAAAGGTGCGTCCTGGCAAAGGATTGCTCGCACCCTAACTACAGGCTATCCGAGAGCTCTCACGTACAGCACAATATTTTTTGGTTACTGTTGAAACTGATCCCGTCTAATTGTCTGGATCACTTGCTCAGTCAACTTCCAGTCATTGTCGAGTAAATATTTACTGACTGTGTTTTGTTCCGGTCACATCTGGGCTCTGGTTTCATTTGTCCACCTCACTTGAATTTCATCACCATGGTAGCAGGACCACACACACACACACGCTATTTCGAATAGTATTCTCTAATCAGAGTTGAATTTTTTGGCTATAATTCAAACGTAGTTAGGAGGCCACATCCACTTTTTCACTTCAACACGATGCCTTCTGCTTGATTTAAACAGCTTTTTATACCCTCATTTGCAAATTAATTTGGTTTTTGCGAGAGACTCACCTGGAACCCAGCTGAATCTCCCGTTTGTGATGTTTTATACCTCTATAGGTTTGGTTCTTGTTCTGACCAGCTGTTGGCCTATTCGGACAGCTATAGACAAGTCAGATGAGCAACCAATCAATCAATCAATCAATCAATCAATCAATCAATCAATCAATCAATCAATCAATCAATCAATCAATCAATCAATCAATCAATCAATCAATCAATCAATCAATCAATCAATCAATCAATCATCATTCAGGCTGTTGTTTCTGGACCACTTATCCGAAAAGCACATCGCCAAACCTAAAATCAAATTTATCAGCTGTGCAAACTGGTGACCAAGAAAGAACGGCTGGAAATTGTTAACAATTGGTCGTGTGATTGCGTCCATCCAACTAACAGGCCTCAGTAAGAAGGGAAATGTTTATGTAGCCGGGTTTTTAAGTTTCAGCCACATCTTTTGCGTACTCTTCTGTCAACGTGGAGACATTGTGGTAACGGAAAGTGTGCAAGGGTGGGAGTTCCTTGACACCGTCAATAGTAGCGACAACGGAAGATGACTTGGAAGGCTACAGGTGAAGATTTCCTTTGGCTTGCAATAGAACAAAAGTAACGCTATCGGGCCGACAGCAAACAGATCGATAAATCGATCGGAGACGGGTGTTTTTTTAACCAAAGCACCGTATCTATGTTGGCTGGACCGATGGGGAGACACTGTGACATACTTGCTTAGTGGACAGAACGCGGGATAATGTTATAGTTTGCCATGAAGTTTTCCGGTATGCGTCCATTCAGAAGTGGCTTAGCAACAAACGTGCGTTGCCTAGACAACCAGCTAGTGGCGAGATCTAACTCCGGAAACGCAAAGGTAAAAATCTGTGATACAGAAACAACCTTGCTTTCATAGGCAGTTCACAAAGGGAAGAAAAATATAGTATCTAAAAGGACAGGTGCTTTGCAATACGAAGGACTTGAACATTTTGCCACAGAAAAACACCTACCGAGGGATGATTCTCCTTGGAAATCCTCTGATTAAAATGAAACTTTCATTTTTTGGGAGAACAAATAATTTTCAGTATTAATTGCCTCAAACCAAGTTGGACTTTGAATGTTTACTCAAAATCAGATGGATGGGAGTGACTCCCGCCGATTCGATCGGTGGACGTGTGCACTATCTGGGATGTCAGCGCGCTGGAGTAGGCAGTACACGCCAGAGCTACGGAGACTGGTAAGTCGTAGCCAATGGGGCCCCTTAAAACCGCAAGCACATTCCTTGTTCACACGTGTGACCTCCCTTCAGTTGGCTGGTTCACACTTGACAGTGTCAGAATGACAGAGTATCAATCAGTTCGATGTCTGGACATAAGACCTTGTACATGAAACGACATTTTGGAGACTGCGTGTGCCAGCGACGTACAGCAGCCGAGGCACCGAAGTCAGATAGCATGACGCGGGTTCAAGAATGCTAGTCGAAGACCGTATAACGCAGTTTGTAAGAAATGGATGGAACATTCTCCTCTTGGGAATAGGGCATATCACAGACAGCTGATGCGATACTGTGCTCAATGACTGGCCAATATGCTACTGAGTGCTCAGAATGCCAGTTACAAAAAGTCTAAGACTGAACCGAACGGGAGATGCACGTATGAACAATCGATACAAGTTGGCACAGCACGCATCACGTAAGCAAACCACCTTATATAGGAGGCAAAGCCATCTGCTGACTGCTGGTGTGGGACAGAGCATAAACATCAACACAGACGGGCAAACACAAGCAGACGCATAAGTTGGTCACACGAGAATCCAATCGGATGGTGCCTCAGCAGCTTGTTTGAGAATGTAGAACTATAATGCGAAAATGTCTACACTAAAAATAGAGGCTACCAGAGGTTGTCACTGACACCTAGAAGGGATCGGACAGGAAGACACTTTGCGCTACAAAGTACGATCTAGGCGACCGATTTCCATTACTAGTGGTGGAAAGTGCGCAAATTTGATGAAGCATCATGTCACGCGACTGTATTCAACGGTATTGGATCAGAGAGACCCTCAGACGGTTTGATGACAGAGAAAATTGATGAAGAGTCAACCATGCTACGGACAATATTTTTCTCGGTTCACAAACCCTCCAGACACGACAACAGAAGCTGTCAGAATGATAATAAACCACCAAATGTAACACCACTTAATGACGCAGTGAGTTAGCAAGTCTGCTTCAATCAGATGTGAACCAAAGTCGAACAATTCGTGGATAGGACCGGATCACAACCACTACACTTTAGCAAGTGGAAACTACTATATTCGTTCCCATTTGAGGCATTGTTTTTGGGATCTAGGGAACGAAAACAGTCGGATATATTAAAAGTTGTGTTTGAAATACGCTGATTATCCTACGGACTGGTTCATGAGTAGGTGGTACATAAAAGTATACCAATGGAACGGTGCATACTACTGCTGAGACATGCGAGTAGTTTTTGATCGCGTCGAAGCTGTTAATAAAGAACTTGGCGGCAAAGTTTTACCCGATTTCACCAGCAGTCCGAAACAGTTATTCTGATGTATGAGTGGCATGGTTTCTCAAAATTTAAAAGTAACTACTTTTATAGTCCAAAAACGATATTTACGGGGGAATTGCTGGCTCGGATAGATATGCGAATCCAATGGGTCTGTGCCAGGCTCTAAAGGAATAAACCCCATCATGTCCTAGAGAATTACAGACTTTTCAAAGTGTTTGGTGTGCTTGGTACGGGATGTGAAGACAACGAATTAAGCTGTTAGGCAGTGAGGACCTCATCAGCAGTGTACGTGTGGTGGGGTTCGAACCTGCCACCACATTAGCAGTCTACTGGGAAGGGAAAAACTTCACAATTCGTACGCGCCATCCATCCGACAAGTCATCATTTGAGGGGTGAGTTGCCATGTGAACACGTGATATGAAAAACGAAGAGTGATTTTTCTGTCACTTGCAGTATCATAGACTGTTTATTCCACTACGAATTCTGAGTAAATTACTCAGGGTTGAGATTTCTTCACTGGCTGACTCCGTGAAATAGGTCGAAGATTGCTGCTCCTTTTATGGAATAACTATAACCTCAAAGCAGCTATTTTCGGTTTTTCTGCAAAATAGATCGAACTGGTTCACTGACGCGAGACTATGGACATTCTCTAAATCGACGTAACCTTTCTCAACAGAGGTTGAATTCTTCCTTGCACTGCTGTGAGCCTGACATTGTGTCTAGTCGTAAGACCTTTGTGATAATGTCTCCGACAGTCCGTAATCGGTTTCGCTCCTCTTGGGACTCATCAGGTGGGTGCAGTCCCAGATTTTTCGTCAACCTTGTGTTCTACCTGAATCCGAATTGGACAAACACTTTTATTTGTTGTTGACAGGAGACTCAACTGAATCCGACTGAATCTCACGTTTATGATGGTCTCTGTTTCCTGAATGTCGCCCCGATATCTCCTAATTTCCCGCACATTACAATCGTTTAAAATACTGTCAGCAACTTTTTGGGGCCTGAAAAGCAATGGTGTATGTATCGTTGCTTGGCTAAACCGGTCAGCACATGCCTACTTCTGATTGGTCACGTGGTTTGTCGGCCTCCAGTGAGGCGTGACGGTTTGGACAAAGCGAACTTACTGAGACACTGGATAAACTAAACGGTTGTGTGCACACCATCAGTTTGTTGATCCCTGTGACCCACTTGTGAACCAATATTTATTTGTCTCCACTGAAAAATTCATCCATCTGGTACACACGAAGTGATTGATAGGACAAATTACGGGCCGACCAGGTGACAGCAGAGAGACGAAACACAGAGAGATGAAACACAATAGACTGGAGTGAATGAGCCTGAAATTACGGTTGTCACTGCCAAGAGATTTCAATCGATTTTCTGTAGGTGGAGTAGGGTGGACTAATGAAGCGGTCCTAAAAAGTATAGTACTGTAAACTGTACACGTTTAAGCGAAATAAACCCATTTGCAAATAAATTTGGTTTTGCGAGACTCACCTGGAACCCAGCTGAATCTCTCGTTTGTGATGTTTTCAGGCAACTGAATTTGCTGCACCAGGCCGCCTCATGTTCCAGTTGCTACGATATTTGAGATATCGCGATACGTGTATAGACGTAATGCACTACTCATAAGGTTGCCGAGAGAAATCAGTCCAATTTGGGTTCAAGTAGAACATAAGGTTGACGGAAACTCGGGGACTACGCCTACCTAATGAGCCCCAAAAAGGGCGAAATCGGTCGTGGGCTGTCGAGGAATTTTCAGCAGCCTTATGAGTAATGTATTACTAATGTACGCGGTTAAGTTGTTTGAAAGCCAGGAATAGTGGTCCTTCTAACAGAGAACTTTCCTGTCAGCTACAGTGAAATTTGACAGCTTCCACGAAGAGTCTATTCCGCGTGGAAGTATAAATGATCCGTCCGTTATGACGATTGCGTGTGAAGGTTAGTCTCTATTTCCCCCGAGGTTTATATATATATATATATATATATATATATATATATATATAAAGGCGAAATGCACCAACGTCATTCCACGCAAAATCGTACTCCGCTACAACCTTCAGCAGTCTGCTGAAATGATTACCAGATATTCAGAAATTCACCGTACTTGGCTTTGCAAGGACTGAAGATGCGTTTCGACTTCTTAGGTGTCTCAGCTTTGTTTGATAAGTATGTAGCCGTAGGCTGCTGTCGACTTGTGATAGAGTACATAGTTTGGGACCAGGGGGGTTTAAACTGTTCTCGCCCTACTTAATTTTATTTTCGCATGTATGGCAGAAAGCCAGGACTACCTGCACAGACTTTGATCTGAGGTCCCTAGTTTCGCAGGAGCGACGAGAAGCGGCCAATCCTCATGCGATCTTAAACGCTTCTGAGATTTTCAACATTGCTAGCTGACAGTGTGTAAATTTTGATCAAACGGCAGTCATTTCACCGATTGCCAACTGGCCTATCAACGTCATTCAAGTGTCATTTTTCGTCTCACTTAATAGCAACACGTTAAAGAAAGCACCTGAGAAGTATTCATTTCTTTGTGCCTAGGAACTCGCCGGATTTTGCAAACGTTCACGTACTGTGCACACATCAGACAATTTAGAAAACGAGCGTTGTACAAGCCCAGATCAACCTCATGTGGTTTTTCGGGAAAATTCAGATTCCTTGTCGATGTGAACGAGATGCTCGCTGCTCCCAATAGCGACGAAAGTGTTCCAGATCCTTGTCATGAAATGATGAGAGAAACTATGTATAGTTGCCAAACTCTCAGTTGTTTTAGAGGGTAGGTAAAGGACGGAGAAGTTCTCACTGATTTTGTACTATTTGACTCAGTCAAACGAGCGAAATTCATTTGACCTAACTTTTTAGACCTACCAGAATAAAAATAGACTTGCTACCTGCCCGTCAATGGGCATTAAATGAAATTGTTTTGACTACTAAAGTAGACAGTCCTGTTTAGAATTAGTTGCCATGACAGTGAGATCAATCAATATCGATATCAGTACTGTTAGAGAATGTGATGTCATGCAACAAGGAAGTTGAGGCTTTCACACATTCCATTTCCCCCGTGGATCCTGATCTTCTCAGAGCCAGACGATATGGTGTGAGTTTTTCTTAACCAGTTGGAGCTGGATGATTTACATTTCCTGTCTGTAATTACTTAGGGGCAACAGGGGGTAGACAAGTACATTGTGTTGAACTCCGGGATTCGCCGCAACTCAAAATTTGAGGTTCATTTTGACCTAATGTGTGTTCACTTTAGGAATCCAGCTGCACTCGGAAGAGTTCCGTCCAACGCATACTACGTCCGGGTAGTGTTGTACCTCCACTGCTGTTACTGAGTGCAATCACATTTTGGGGCGTTCACTGCCTTGTTTGACATGTGAAATCATCCTGGTCATCGTCTTCACCAACATTTGGAAGTGACCAAACCAGCACAGAGTGAAATTTTGTAACCTCATCTTTTGTGTGTGACTTCTTTCCCTCAGAAACCATTCACTGGATTGCCTCACTATCAGTGAGGTAATCTAACCGGACGAAGCACTATTTTGGACAAATCGATAGCCTGCTCTGAAAGCATTTTGATGTCTGTTTTAAGTAACCAGTATGCTGGAGTATGTTTCACTGTTGTAAACCCTGTCTTGGCCAGATAACCTAATATCACTGTGGTACGCCTGCAACCACAGGCTTTGGAAACATAGTTTTTCAGTAGGTCAGGCCTTCAGAACTGGTACAACTGACCAGCATACTGAACTTGCTAACTGCGTGGACTTGCGCACGCACAACCGTAATGCCGGTGTTTGGTAACTCCTGGACTTGCAGTAGCACCACATTGTGCAGCTGAACAGGTAACAACGGGAAAGCTGCTTGCGTCTGTGTGGCCTGGGACCTAGATATATTCACGGATTGGAAGCCGAGCACACAGATATTGTCCATCGGCAAGCATGTAGACCGTCGCCAGTGTGACGGCAGCAAGGCATCTACTGACTAGTCGAATAACCCGTTTTTTGTTTGTTTTTTGAGAGGCGCGTGTCAATGGCTGACTTGGGGGGTACGGACTTTCTTGTTTTCTCTTCTAAATGGATAACTGCCTGGTAAACAGACCTATCTGGGGACAGGTGACCGAGTAGTGTTCTGCCACATTGAAGCGACATAACTTTGTTGTGTACCCGTCGGCCGCCCTACTCCCAATTGGGTGCTCGTGGCACGATTTTAGCTCCAGGAGGTTATCAGTCCTTTTCTTGAAGTTACAATGGAGAGAGACTCCCCGATAACTGTCGTTGTTCCGATGAAGAAAAACGTTTTACTGGTAGGTGGAAGAAGCCGAACAAATCGGGAGATTCATTGTGCGTTTATAATGAGTGATGGGTGAGTGGTTATACAACGGTCATTTTGCACACATTGATTTTGATCTTTGAGCGAAAAAAAGAGAAATCCACATTTTCCCTGCTTTTCCACATTGTCGTCTGATTCTAGCAAAGATCCATATACTCGGATGCACCGTGATTGTCTCAAGTTTGGAAAAACACCCGTTTAACTACCTGGTAGGACCTATTCACTGACCACTAGATACGCGCACGGTCTGGAGAATTCCATACGTCCACGACAGATCTCGTAAATTCTGTCTATATTTCCGAATGCTTCAGTAATTTTGCCAACTTAATCATTGAAACGCAATCCGTTGCTTTGCTTGGACGTGACTGTACAGAGCGCTGAGTCGGAGTGTGCACCTAAGGGCCATATGCATTGGCTAGTAACTCACGTTTCGTTTTCAGTCGAGATGGGAAGTAAACCGAATACGCTTGTGTTATACTTCAACCAAATTGAAGGAGAGCTTCAGTGGGTCTCCTGTCAGCAGCAGCTCCATTTGAAGATCCCCTTACGTGCGAGGTTGTGTTCAGTTAAGAAGCAAAACCGACGGAAATTCGGGAACCACGCTAATCTGATTGGCCCCAACAATGGTAACAGTGGGCTGTCGAAGAGGTTTCATCAATTTCGTAACTAGTGTCACGTCAGCGTAGCTACTAAGCTGGACGTTTTGTCGAGCAGAAATCAACTGCCTACAGGATTTCTTTGATGAGGTGAACCACATGAGAATTGTTCTCAAAGGAAATGGGTATCTGAAACCCTTTATTCGCAAACTCTGTTTCAAGGAAGCCATCTTCTCTGAGAGTATAGCACCGAAGATCTGCATTCTTACGTTCGTTTAAACTCTTATGTAGTCCTCAAATCAGTTTCACTCACTTCCAGTGAGTAGCTTCCGTTCGCTGAGCTTGAAGTGATAGCTGAAATTCACCAAAATATCCTTCCACATCTAAGAGACAGGGCCCCAGTTCAATTGCAACGGTGGTTTATTTTATTTAGGACACATTCCAGCGTCTCGATTCAAGGATTCATTTAAAACCCTCAGTAGTTCATTTCTTGAGAATCTGGTTCAATGTGGCAACCAAGTCGATTGCTCAGACGCATCTAAGACGCTAGCACTGCTCTAAAGGACTGCGCAAGCAGAAGTGGTCAATAACAGAAGTGTCTGTCATCAGAATTCTGCAACGTGAGCTTTTCAGACAAAGGTAACTAAATCATGGCATTAGTAAGGACAGACAAGAATTATCTGATAGCTGTTTAGGCCTGATCACTAGCCACCTGACTGCCAGTGTTGTACAACCGAATTTCTTAAAAGATCGTCATGAAAGGTGCAATCCAGTCGAAATCTACCAAGAGACCGGTTTCAGTGGAAAACGACATGTCGAATGCCCATGAAACATTGGTTCTTTTCTAGTCAACGTCTCCTGTCCACCGTTTTGAGCCTGCTTCACTGAAGAAAATAGCCGCCACAAATCTGAATCGGACTGTGTTGTCCACGAAAAAAACCGTACTCTTCAGGCTTTTTCGACACCTCACTCTTCCGGTTGGATCCAACGCGTGTCAGCTTATATCTCTAACACATTGACGCCTGCGACATGTTCGCGAGCATCTGTTCTCTCTAGACCAGGAGAAGGTCGACTCAACTTTTGCGTGCTCGTTTAGCTCCTCGTGCAATTGTACCCTCTGTCTACTTTCGAGCGCACAATGTAGAATCTCGGGTGTATGTAACGACTATATAAAAGATTTTCTGACTGAAACAGCGGACGAGCAGAAAGTGTCGCTGGTGTAGATGTGTATGAGAAGCTGATAGTTTCGGAAATCCGAGGACTTGTTATGGATGTACTTTAATGCCAAACTTGACAGTGGAATTCAAACAGTCTTCTCATTTCAAACATCAAACGCATGTAACGTTTTGACTCCGAGTGTTTATGAGTCTGAACTTGCTGAGTTTTCCCCCACCAACACCACCAACTTTCCAAGTGGCGTTGGCGTCTTGAAGTGGGGTCTTGAAACAGTATAGATTATGTGAACTTTTGTGCAACAGCTGGGTTGTGGACGGTGGTCAGTGTAAGCTTCACGAACACCGACACTTGTTCGTTCACTCAGAATTAAACTATCCGCTTACTACAATCCGTCCCTTCTGTTTGACATTTGGCTCACACTGTGCTGGGCCAGCAGTCTTCCGCAAAATCAAACGTCGCTGAGCAGAGACCTATGAGTTTGTGTAACAAGATGAAAAAACAACAACCGTGAATCGCCGCATTGATGTAGTACATACATATTGTAGTACATACATATTGGAATAGCAAGCCGCACAATCTTCCGTGTTTTTTTGTAAACTTTGCGCTGACATCAAGAGGATTAAAAAAACTGGCTGTCAGGTATAAAAGAAAAGAACGAACTTTTTGTACATGAGGAGTTCACCAGTTTGTATCACAGTTTGGTTTCATTGTTATTTTGGCACAGTCCGAAAGCAAAATAATTAACCGCCAGGCTGATATCTTTCTTCCCAATGTTCTGTTGCTTACATCATTGTTTGCAGTACGCGTGACAAATCTGCACACGTTGTGGACGCTTAAGATTCGATCTGCTTGGGAGTTAGGGGGTTAACTACCTATTGGGAAACTGAGTCAGGTATTTGGGCAAACGACTAAGCCATGGTCACATATGGCGTTTGACAAGTAGTAGTCATCTTCCTCTTGAAGTGTTTGCATCGTTTTCACTGGGCTAAAAAATGTTATCGACTTTTTGTTTAAGCCATTTAACCGCTAGGATTAGTGAGCAAGTCATCGAACATGTGGAATTTCCGTGCAGATTTTCAACTGTCTTGATGACTTCGGCCAAATCTAGCACATGAGGTGAGAAGTCAGAGGACTGAACGAATGTTCTAGTCGCCCAATTCCAACTTACCGCAAAGAGATTCTACCGACTGAGCTACCGTGGGTGTTCGATGTGGGTGTGGATGGTGCGCCCGAACTTCACAGCTGATTGGCCACACCTCTAACTGGTAATGCGTTGGAATATTTGTAGCTCGAGTGAGTTTATTGGTTGTTGATCAGGTGGCTGTTGATCTGTTCGCCGAGCTCGGCGAACAGATCAACAGCCACCTGATCAACAACCAATAAACTCACTCGAGCTACAAATATTCCAACGCATTACCAGTTAGAGGTGTGGCCAATCAGCTGTGAAGTTCGGGCGCACCATCCACACCCACATCGAACACCCACGGTAGCTCAGTCGGTAGAATCTCTTTGCGGTAAGTTGGAATTGGGCGACTAGAACATTCGTTCAGTCCTCTGACTTCTCACCTCATGTGCTAGATTTGGCCGAAGTCATCAAGACAGTTGAAAATCTGCACGGAAATTCCACATGTTCGATGACTTGCTCACTAATCCTAGCGGTTAAATGGCTTAAACAAAAAGTCGATAACATTTTTTAGCCCAGTGAAAACGATGCAAACACTTCAAGAGGAAGATGACTACTACTTGTCAAACGCCATATGTGACCATGGCTTAGTCGTTTGCCCAAATACCTGACTCAGTTTCCCAATAGGTAGTTAA
>CM030375.1:28474649-28505900 GCA_003604175.2 Clonorchis sinensis
ATCAACAGCCACCTGACCAACAACCAACACCTCTAACTACTGGTCTGACGGCTGACGTCTGTCAGCGCCACGGAAGACACCGCAGCTCGTGACAGTTAGTCAGTACCACACCCGTTCGGTCGGTGGGAGGTCAGCCACTCGAGTCCGTCCCCAGGCCTGGTTTTTCTCAATCCCACTATGTACACTTGGAATTTCCTCTCACATTAGACCTCACTCTTTCGTTTCCATATATCCGTATACGCTCTGGTATCAATAATGTTCCTTTTCAAGAAAAGGACGATTTTGTTTTAAAAAAATACGTGATCATTTTGAATTTAGAAGATCCATGCTCAGACGTGTTGTTCCTATGGAAAAAATTGAAGTTCTATGGATATTTCACTGTCGCAACCTAAAGTCCATTCCGAAAAGAAGTTTCAAACTGATTTTATGATGTCGCAGTCCGGACCTCGTCTCTCTCTCTCTCTCTCCTCAATCTGCCATTGCAACACATCGATCAGCATAAGTAAAATTTATGAAATTTTTTTTGCTTTAGGTCAGTCTTTCATTAAAATGATGATTGGCGTCACCCATTCTGAGTTTTCCAGTCCGTTTTTCCCCAGGACAATATCCCACCCAACTCATCCACTCAATCAACCGTCATACTGAGACCTACTCAAGGTAGCACGTGATTTAAACGGTCGGAATAAACAGACCCACACCATTCCAACCAGAGACAAGTGGACTTGTCTAGTTGGCGCCTTCCGATTTGTTGGTATGCACGACTCTGCACACTTCCCCTTACTTATGCAGTCTTGTCAACCACGATATGCCGGATCCCTGCAGTTTTTCATGAAAATTTACGAAATGTAGATGAGGATGGTGGAAAGTGTGACGGATTTGGAAACGACAAAAAATACGTTTCGAATTAGAACGCAGTTGCTCCAATGTATGTTTCTTGGTGTTACTTTTGGAGTTTTTCTTTCGTTCTCCGGTTATCTAAGGGCTTTTGTTAGACTGTAGTGGGACTTTTCGGTCTACTGACATTATTTCGATAGGCTGTTGTTCTCCGATTGTCAACGTTTGGGGGGCCACTTCCAGTATGCAGCGGGTAAAGCTTTTGGGCCATCTCTCAACAGCACGAAGATCAGTTTAAATAATTGCTTGGAAGCAAGGAAAACGGCATTGTCTGGCATCAACCAGAACGTGCCGCTTGATTTCACCTTAAAAGGTAAACTAGACCAAATGTTTTGTCAGTGAATTACTTCTCCAGGCTTGCATATGACTGGAGGTAAGACGACGGTGTTATCTTTGAAATGACGTCACTTCTAAAGAAAAGCCCAGGAGAAGCTTCCTTGGAAGGGGAGCAGCAATCTATGCGGTTACACGGCTAAGTGTTTCGTTCCCAGAAGCCATTCAGCTCCGAATATCCAGCGTTATTACCCAGAAGTATTCTCGCCGGTCTTTTGTAATCTCTGTTCGCCAGCTTACACCAGTTAAACTGTCACTGAACAGCTTTTGAGAATTTTTCAACTACGCTCAATAAAACGCTACTACACGACGCCTTTTCGGAACTCCATCAGAAACGTCTGTAAAAACGCTCCAAAATTTTACAGTCCACAAAAATTACTCGGAAAAGTCACCTCATCCGCTGGTGCAAAGCAAGAGAAATTTTTCAGGTACAATGCACGGAAAGTTTTACACTCATAATTTATCTCGAATTCCCGATTTATTGGCCTGGAAGGGGTCCATCAAAGCTCATGGATTGTTGAAATCTATACGAACTGCACTCAAACAGGGCATTGTTTATTTACACAACAAGAGTAAGAACAATAGTAGACATAACGTCGTCGGGGAAGGGGGGGGCGGATAAGACGATCTAAGGCCGAAGAAAAGAACTGAATAATTCCCGTTGGCTTTAAAAAAAAGACCTAATTCCAGCAAACAAAAGAAAATCGACGCTGCTGAACAAAGTGCTACGGACTGCGATTGGTCCCAAGGTATACACCAAGACAACCCTGCTTTTGAAACACTTTTTAGGAAAACTTTATATTTCCACTGATGAAAAATGAATCAGTAAGTTCGGAATACACTACTCATAAGGTTGCTGAAAAGTCTTCGACAGCCCACGAACGGTTTCGCCCTTCTTGGGGCTCATCAGGTAGGCGCAGTTCCCGAGTTTCCGTCAACCTTAAGTTCTACTTGAACCCAAATTGGACTGATTTCGACAGATACACTCATTTGCAAATCCATTTGGTTTTCACGGGAGACTCAGCTGGAACCCAGCTGTATCTCTCGTTTGTGATGTTTCCAGACAACTAAATGAATGAATCAGTAAGTTCTCGAACCCAATTTTTCAAGAACTGAGCCACTTAAAAGTTGTCTCTGGCTCCAGAAAGTGATGCTGTATCAAGATGCCACTTGTTAGTCGGTTTGTTCACATTTTTGAAGCGAATTGCATAACTGACCTTTACGCACAACCTCTAAATGTTTCAAATCACCAGATGTAGTCACCCTGATGCAGTGCCGAAATTCCCGTTGTTGGAGGTGTGGGGACATTAGTTTAGTTTTCCCCGCACCCGAAACGACACGTTTAATTGTGTAGCTTAGATAAAACCTTCAAGTATATGTAATTTGCCCATTCTTGACCAATACAGGATACTTACCAAAAATTCTTCAGGATAGCGGGATTCATTTACAAGGGTTGTCGTGCAGGGTTTCGGTTGGGAAGTACACGGCTGTGCAAGTGGAGGTAAAGGCAGCTCACGGTGTACGGAGGATATCTCGGGAATGATCCTTGTTCTGATACACGAGGGACTGTCTTGCCACTGTGGTATGTCACCCTCCGTAGAGAACCGCAAATCCAAGTTAAACGTGTCCTCATTGTCTTCGGTCGAACTGCTCGCCGGGTACCAGTTGAAATATTTGACCCCCGTATGAGGCACATCCGGCGGTCGACGTGCTGAAGCCTCACGATGTTCTGAAATCCGATGCGGTTCAACTTTCGCTGTCGGTCTTGTGCGATATCTGTGCGGATAGTGCGATTCACGTAAATGTCTTTGTGATTCAGCAGGCGGTTTTTTGCTATCTGATGATGCATTCATCCAAGTCAAACGTAGCCGTCATCAAATCACACATAACCAAGGGCTTCTCTTCGATTCATGCAAATTGATGCGCAACAGAACTTTCCGTTATCCTGGACATTGCACAGATTCTCAGGCCGAAAGATAAACAACCCTAGTGAAAGGCGCAAAGATCTTGACTGGCAGGAAGTCGGCGCAAACGCTTGGCTGGTTTGAGTTGGCTCAACTACAGTTTAGTGTCAGAAAACAGGTGCGGAAGCTCTGAGTAGATTGGCTGCTTGCCCGCGCCCATATACATGGAATAGAAGTGGAAACTGGCAGTGTGGGGGGAGTGCGAACTGACAGGTAGGCTGTGGGTGCGCCTCTACGCAGAAGGAAGAACACAGACAGGCAAGTGCCATCGTACTGGTCACAGTGACGATGTTGTGGCTTGCGAAAAAACGCCCATATTAATTAGTTGCCCCGTGCAAGTCGGGCTACAGGACAGAGTACGATACAAAACAACGAGGAAGACGACAAACAAACGAAAAACAAAAAAGCAAGCAACCGAGCAAACACACACACACGCGCACACAAAGAAACGAACGCAGTGGTTAAACTATATTCCTGAGTCAATCGAACTAGGTTCGTCATTGCTATTTTGTAGGCTTTTTCGTTAACCAGCGAGTTTTGTACTCACTGATCACCGCGGTAAGATTGTCAACTTCTTGAGACGCGGTAAATTCGATCCGTTGTGAACGAATTGCTTAGGTGACAATAAACTCCTAGATATTTTTCAGTTGAAAAGCGAAAATGAAAACAGAAATGTGGAAACCCAAATTTTCCTGGTTGAATGTAAACAAACACGACTATTTTCAAAACTGGTCGAGGTTGTTTGGACGCTTAAAATGACACATCAGAATAAACGAGTGTACATTGTCAAGTAGCGGTGTGTGCAGCCGAGGAAAAATTGCGAGTGGACACAGTTTGCAGGAAATCAAACTTTTGTTTTCACGTCCTCGCTAGCGGCAGTAAAAACGTTTTCGTATCCGTCTTGTTTCAGCATTTCTGCTCCTACCTCGATGCAATTATTCTGGTGAGTCCACACTAAAGGAGAAAGGCAGTGGACTCGAGTTTCGCTCTTATTAGAGCTCGTCAGCATATCCTCAGCTGTGTCGGGGTTTAAACTCCCAACATGTGGCGAATAACCAGTACTCCACCAGCGCGTGCTGGACTCAACGGAAATTGTATGTCTGGACAGGGGAAAATGTCACACCGACGCATGCCAGATATCCGGGGTTCAAACACCGATACCGCCAGGATATGCATCCCTGACGAGTGCCTGTAACAGCGGAACTCGAGTCCAGTGCTACCTACCATGACAATTGGACCAGAACAGGAACAGGACCGTTCAGACGAGTGTGGTGTGGATCTGATTTACCGAAAATCCCCCGCAACCAATCAATACGGAAAACAATCGGTGTACATTATGAACTCAGAACAAAACGACGGAACCAGTAAGGTCTGCTTCATGGGTTCAACGCAAGCTGATGTCTTGTGTGACACATGCCCTGTGAGAACTGACCGGATCGACATTTCTGAGCAGGATTCTGAAAGTTGTTCGAATTAAGCCCTATGGTACACGTTGGAAAGAATTCTATGAACTTTGGCCTGCAAACCATCAGTGGATTAGTTATTCACTTAACGCGAGCAAACTTTCTAGTATGCCTTCGCAAGAATCCCCATCTGGTGTGGTAATAAAACTTTAAAGCTGTCGCAAGTAGATTAGTAAACGGAATATGAAGTCCGAAACATCAGGTAAATTTCATGTTTCCTCCCTTAGAATAAGTTAGGTTGTTTCCGACAAATACACTCATTTGCAAATCAATCTGATCTTCACGAATGACTCAACTGAATCTCTCGTTTATGATGTTCTTCAACTGAATGTGCTACACAAAGGCCGCCTCATGTTTCGGTTGGTACTACATTCGAGACATCACAGTATATTTGCATAACGGAAACTACTCACAAGGTTGTCGAAGAGTTTTCAGCAACCTTGTGAGTAGTTCCCTAAATGAAGATTTAGGTTGTTGCTTTCGGCAGCACAATAGTGTGGGTGAGTCGATAGAGACGGCCGATTACGGTCCTAAGTTTTGTTTCCTAATGCAGCATTCAGGTGGTTTCTCATGGGAGCTGATCACCGATCGTCGTTGAGAGCCAAGATTTTTCTACAACAAGTAACCTCACGAATCAGGAATGGTCCTCATAAGCTGTTAGAAATTTCAACTAACTGGAGAGCTATGGAATGCAAAAGTCGCATATGGCATCTGGTCCGAAAATGAGTCAACAAGTGTGAAAATCAAACTAAATTGTGGTGTAGAGCCAACCGGACTCTATGGAACTGAGAGTCAAAGGACTGGTCTGTGTGTCTGACCTTTTGTCGTACGGTAATACTATTTTTAGTATTGGATTTTTCAATACATCAATGAAATGGACCTGTAATTATTACGTAGTTTAAATCATTGCAACCGAAAGAGGAGCCCTGTTAACCTCTTGAGTGTGACATTCAACATTCGTGAGTAAAACTGCAATTGATAGTGGGTTATGCGATCAGAATAGCCGGAAAAGGTGTTTACACAAAGGAAATTCTGTATAGATTTTGTAGTCATATGGCCCAAAATACAGTATCCCTCCAACGAGAGATCACCCTGAGGACTTTGTAGGAGTCATAATCCTGCACCTAGTGGGTGATTTCCTGGGTGGAGACTGTCACGATAATTCTTGTTATAGGGAAGCACTGTAACAGGTGTTTGACATTTTCGGCTCACCCTAACTACAAGGAAGCGCTACCATCACGTCATTTTGAGGTCACCGATCGCTGAAAATAAAGGAAAATATGGGACGCATCCGCAGAGGCACTGCTACAACACTTCTGTAAGCAAAACATAATTTTTATGGGGCAATCGCCAGACAATGCAATGTGGGTGCCACACCAGGGATTTACTAACGACACTGACCGGTATAAGGCAGCTGTGAAGTTTAGGTGCATAACCGTGACGGACGGAAGGCGTCTTCGCTAGTTGAGTTAGTGGAGCACCCATCAGGTACGCAAGAGGATGGATGTTCTGGCCCGCCCTCGGGCTTCTATATTCATTCACGCTTTGTACCCTTGGACATCGTATTTCAAGAACTCAGCTTTCTCATGTGATGTGACCTAGTGAACCTTCTCAAGCTCCCACCTATCATTTACTCGCTAGGCGCAACATCACAGGAGTAATTGCTGGGCTGCGGTCGAAATGTCCATGCGAAAAACATTTTACTGACATGCTAAACTCGTTTCTTTTTAAAACCAAAATATATCAGTGGAGTTTCGCCGACCGTCGTGGATTTCGTGTGACTCTGATCCCTACTCAACAAATGTCTGCTGGATTCTGTCGTGGCTGTAGCTGACAAACTGCTAACTTGATGGGGCAGCCCTTGCCTCGTCTTAGACGTTCACTGAAATACCGGTACTTGAATATTTATTATAGTGTTTTACCCAGTATATATATATATAGTGTCATTGAGTTCGCCCGTGTTTTCTTGGTCATCGCAACTAGTCGTTTTTGAATGTTCACATTTTCAACAAAAAGGACAGCTATTCATTTTATATTCCCTGCAAACAGTCTCGGAACACCTTCATAAAGGAAACTACTCACAAGGTTGCCGAGAACTCTTCGACAGCCCACGACCGGTTCCGCCCTTTTTGGAGCTCATCAGGTAGGCGCAGTCCCGGGGTTACTGTCAGCCTTATGTTCCACTTGAACACCGTTTATCATCCCACTGGGAGAGGAGAAGAAACGTCATCAAGTCATTTCTGAGTCTTTATGAAGCTTGTGAGTAGTATTCTTCCAAATCCAAACATATTGAAAAAGAACTCGGGATTCGAAGCACTTTTTGCAGCGGCGATTTTTGCGTAACTTGCATTCACGTTGACCAAAGTTCCAACTTCAACATCCACCACACGATCGACTCTTTTTCTCATTTCATCCACCCTATCAGATAGGGTATTCCGGCCCCGATACTTTTTCGGAAGGGTGTATGTACGCATTCGCCGTCATGGGCAGTTTTTGCTTCTTATTACCGAATCCAACATACACTAACCCCTAATTATTCTTGGTTCGCTTGTCCAGGCATGTTAGCAAGGGATATTTATCAGGTTTTTGGTCCAGTTACTTGGTTCCAAACCATCCGTTGCTCTTTCCGACATCCCTATGGGCACAAATGCACCGATTCTCCAGCATTCAGCAATATCTAGGATTCGTGTGCCATCGAGCGATCGAACCATTGCTATGTTCAACAGCGAAACACCTCATCGAATGCTTATTATCTTCTATCCTATCGTTATCATAATATGTGCCAACTACAGCTCAAGAGCATTTGGATGGCTGGATGAATGAGGGGTAGTTTGTAGCATAGTGCACTATCTCACCACGCAGAAGGAATTTCTATGCATACCGAAACGAAATCGATTGTGATTCACCAATCTGCTGACCGATAAAATTGTTGAAGATGAGAGGGCTGTAAGAGGCTGAAAGAATTAGGAAATATAAGGCAGCAATTTTATGGTAGATCATATGAATCAAATCAGCGTAAGCAAAGATCTTCATGGGCCAACGGGTCTCACGGACCTGCCAATAAAACACTGCTCAGCACACAGTGATATTTTGAAAGGGACTGGCGGCAAAGCATTTGTAAGTTTACGGATTCATCAAACACATCCACATAATTTTTTGGCTTAACGAGGAAGTTTTGAAATTGTTAAACTGAAATTTCAAATTGCATGTGAAGTCGGTCTGCGTCAAGAAGCCGGGCAACAGTGTGCAACTGTTTGTCCTCATTAGAAATCATATTGAATTGATTTAAAAACCGACCATTTACCGTCTCACCTTCAAAAGACCCCTAAGTTTCAAAGTGGTCGTGTTGAGCAATGGTCTTGATGATTGTATACTACGGAGCGTATACAGCAAACCACCGTGGAAGGACAATGAACTGACTTCGAAAGGTTCTTTCTTGTCACGCTAGAGATATTTTCTCTGTGCTGTTTGCACTGAACTATCGAAAAGATCCAGGATAATACTGTTCAAACTTTATGAGATAATCGTTAGTTCGACTGACAGTCTTGTGGCCAGTTGGCTAAATATGGTGTGACCGATTTCAGTCGGTCTGCGGAGATATACACAGTCAGTTGTTCGCTCTCTCCCCACGTGGAAATCTTATGCCGACAGTCCACAAATAATAACCCAGTTGATTACTACACCATCATTTTGTCCCACGACAAGGTCACTCAACACATTCCACTTTAGCTGGCGTGCGACACGTCAGCAGGTCGGTTTCCTCCCCTCTAGTGGATAAAAGGCACTGGTGATAAGTACTAATGCCTTGAAGTTCATCTTAGAAGTCAGTCTGAAGATAACAAGACCGACTGGCTGCTGAAGGCAGAAGTAGTCATCAACAGGTGGGTCCCATTTCTCCAAAACTGTTTCATACGATTTCCTCATCCATCCTTGCCTAGTCAGTGTAGCGCAGAACAACTTACTTGCAGACGGTCCGTGCTCAGTTTTATTGAACACGTGACTCATATGATTCCAACCAGCCAACCAGTCGTTTGATCCCAGTTTTTCTTTCTGAGCTATTGGTATTGCTGATGACTTGTTTGCGAAATGATTCACTCAGCTGATAATACTTTATTTAGGAATAGAACCTGGATTTTCATGCGAATTTCTCCCAAGTTAGATTAGATTTTTTGGAAGAAAATAGGAGACAAAAATGGATGAACATTTTTCTCGTCGAACAAGACGGACTGTCAGTAAGATCCAGTTAAAAAGTTGGGCACTTTGTTGCAGGTCATCACAGCCTTTTATGACGTGATTTATCGATCAGTCGGTAACTTGCTTTTCCAGCCAAATCAGTTGAAATGTGTCCTTCTCCTTAGTTTTCTTTTCCTTATTGCGCTTGAGCGTGGTTTTCTCGTTCCAACTGTTTAGTTTGGTGAAGCTGACGAAAATAACTCATCGCGCACTTTGTCTGATGTGTGGGGTTGGGACATGTGTTGCGCATGGCTAACCATCGTTTGCCGAAGAGAGTGCTGTTTTCCATGCCCAATTCAGAGTGGCGGAATCAAAGGGGTGGCCAACCGTTGACCTGGCAGAAGGGTATGAAAGAAATCACGAAATGTTTGGGTGCTGTCGGTGCTACTCGCCTTCCAGGATGGGGACCGCGTGATCCCAACCAGGAAGCCTGGTTGGAGACGTTGCAAGATATGGCTGCCAACCGATGTCAGTGGCAATCTTGTTGTCAGTTTCTATCCAGATTACCTGAATGAGTGTTTGGAGGTGTATGTACCTCTGAATGATTGTAGTAAGCTAGCACAAAGTCCCTTCCCCACCCACCTTTATTCTTTTCTTCACAATAAGGCTTTCAAGTAAATCATAGTTGTACGGTAGTGAAGCATCGGTGTTGGACACCGATGTCATACTGTCGATGATGATGATGATGATGTTGATGATGATGATGACGTTGAAGCTGTTGTGTGGCGCGCAAACGTCACAGTACTGAAATGCACAAAACCTACTTCTTGATACACTGAAACTAGCTGATTGCGCAGAAACATTTCCCTTAAAGTTCGACGTTACTTCTATGGTGCTTTTTGACCACAACTGTCATGTTCACAGAAGTTCAAAAGATCGTGTCACTTGTATGAGGAAGCTTGAAGACGCAGACCAGTTATTGTCTCAAATAAGATCACGTGACGTCACGCTAGTGGTTGGTGCATTAAAGTGAGTCGGACATGAGTGGGTTGATACAAGCCGGGCGTAATATCATGTGGGTTTTATCAGACTGCAATAACAAACAGGAGAAACACGATCTGTGTCTGCTGCAGGATAATTCGGTCGAAAATGAATGGCCACCTGAGTTTGTTGAGAAGTATTGCAATCCAAAAATAATCCGTGATATGGTTTTAGCCGTTTTCCCCAAAACGTTGTACTTTTCATCGTGTTTCAGGCATGAAGAGCGTGACCTATTCGATGAAACACCGTTTGAACGCGGCACCCAAACGAAGTTTTTTTTTACGCTATGCAACTTGCGTTTAGTTAGGCAATGGAGCGTGTGCCAGCTGCTTCGGCAAAAGACCTGCTCTGCCTCTGCTCTCAGAAAAAACCAACGTCGTTTATCTCTTCGACTGTATCTACGGATCCAGGTGCATTGGTTGAACCATGATGCACATCGGGACTGGTGTTGTCGAACATGCTTCCATTTGGCTCAAAAACACATATGGGGGAGTGCGACAACGAAGCACCTGACCATCACCAGCACCTGGCCATCATATAAACCCATAAGCATCTCTTAAAGTTATTTCTATGTCTAGTCACGGTTATATCCATAAAATGGCTGAGACCGCTGCTGTCCAATATTTCACGCTCACCCAGATGCAGATAAAAACAAATAGTTGGTAAATTCACGCTGGCCTGGTAATTGAATATCCTGATCTCATTTTCTTCCCCGAGGTTACTTAACCGGCACTCGCTCTCTGAGTAACTACTAACTCATTTACATCGCGTTTTGTCCTATCCTGTTCGGTTCACAGGAGACTGAACGGAAACAACCGAAGCGGACACTCATAAACGGAAGATTGAGCTCGATTCATCTGAGTCTCCTGTGCAAACCAAATTCGTGTGCAAATGACAGTATCTGTCGAAATCCGTCCAGCTTGGGTTCAAGCAGATTTCGTCTACCTGATGAGCCAGCCCAAATTCGTTTTTAGTGATTTCTCAGTTTTGTATAACCCTGTTGGTATCCGTTCCACGCTAGGGCAACGAAGACATCACCTGTCCTGCTTCTTTACAGGCCACGTAAGGTTTTGAACGAACATACCAAGTTTGTTAGAATCATACGAAACTTCACAGAATTAGCTGTGATGGAAAGGCCTCTGCGCAAAACACCATACATTACAAAGCTGGATATTTTTAACCTGGTTTCTGCGGACCATTTCTTCCGTTTTACCCATTGAATCACCAAGTTCGACAGAGAGGTACTTGTCGACATTCTTCAACTTGCTTGCGATGCCCTCAGTCTTGTCAGTGGCGAAGTCGTTCGGAATCGAACTCCTGGTGAACTGTCATCATCTTGTGCAAAGTTTCGCGCCTCTGATAATGAATAAACTTGAAGTTTTGTCATGCACTTCGATCTGGTGGGTGTGGGAGCTTGATGTGAGGCACATTAAATTGTCATGATGAGTGTGCGCATAGCGACTGAGATTCAGCAGACGTAACCCGTTACCACAGTTGGCAAACTATTGCAGCCTCGATAATGAGCCCCTCCATGTGCCCCCAGAACAATTGGAACAAAGCCATTCCGCTCGGATTAAACAGCAGGTGGTGGAACATTTCTCCTTAAACGGTATGTCGATATTTTATATCGTCGGAATCAAGGGGAGGGAAACAGTACCACAAGCTGGATCGTCTTCAGACGATCAATACCAAGAATGTACACTAGTTTTCCGCAGAAACAAGCGTAACTTCCACAGGGACTTCTGCAGAACAATCCACCCTAAACGTAACAATTTAAAAAAGGCCATATATTAAATAATTCGCTTATTAAATGTGGGGTTTCGCTCTTTTCTCAACTGTTTGAGGGTAGAAACCGTGCAAGTTTCAAGGAATATATACCAAAATAAGTTGAACAATCTTTACATCCAGAAAAGCTATCAACGTTGAAAAATGTGTACCATGTCCTGGATTCGAACTTTGTGGAGTCGCTCACTTCGAAAAATACACCCATTTGCACAAGAATTTGGTCTTCACAGGGGACTGAACGGAAACAACTGAAGCGGGCAGCCATAAACGGGAGATTGAGTTGGATTCATTTGAGTCTCCTGTGCAAACCAAATTCGTGTACAAATGACAGTATTTGTCGAAATCTGTCCAGTTTTGGGTTCAAGTAGAACGTATTGTTGAAGAAAACTCGGGGATTAGCTGATGAGCCGGCTCCAAGAAGGGCGAAACGGGTCATGGACTGTCGAAGAGTTCTCAACAACCTCATGAGTAGTGTGCTACGTCGAAACTACAGGTTGCTCATTCTTGTGACCAGTACTGAGTCGCACTCGTCTAATGGGGAATAAAGTGACTAGCCTACCTGTAGCAAAACATTGTGACAATAATACCTTAAGGGGACTTTGGATTATTCGTATAATAAACCTGACGGACATGAGCCTTTCCGTACAAAGGATGTGCTCTTTATTCGGCACAGCCACCAAATCAAATGAAAAAAGCGGAATTTTTGAATGAACATTTGCAATAGAAAGGCGATTTCCTCCAAAGTCTGTGTGCTTCGCTTAACGTTCGGGGAATCCCAGTTGATGCATTTTCGACTCTTCCCAGCTCAACATTCCCCCGAGTGCCATGTAACCGACTAATTAAATCGCTTACTCGAGCCCTTCAGTTGCCGAAAATTGCTTAAAGGTGGGTCAGGTATACTACGACCGTTTCATTCTTCCCGTTAAGGCTGTGGTAAGTGGATATTTTCATGAATGAAGTTTCTTCCCACTTTGTCATCAACCTTGCATCCAGTAAGGTCTTAGAAAAGATTTATTAATGGCACAGACTGTTTGTACCTCCTTCTCTCGGTCAAACCCTCCCCTGGGTTGAACCCGCTATTTTCTGTGTCTACCTCATGTATTCGATGTTCACCCACAATCCCACGTAAACTTTTGACCCATAACATGTCGACCCAAGTTTGAACTTTTCGCGCGCGATTTTTGACCACTTGCGTTAGCAATGAAATTCTTGGCTAGTGATTTCGTGCCTCACTCAACTAGGCTTCCAAGAATATGTTACGGATTCTACACTGTTAGTTAGACCAAAATGAGATGCCATACACTCTGTGGCCAAATTGTAGTACCACCCGTCTATTCAAACGTAACTCGAATCCCAGCTAATGGATCTCTACTCAGCAGGCTGCATATTTCATGAAGAATCAAGTACAGAGTTCACGTGACTGGCTCAGCTAGTTACTCGAAAAAGTGAATACTAGATGCGATACAACTCTAGGACCAAAATGTGATATGATCTTGCCGAAAAAGCTTCTCAGAATCCTAGTTAATTTTCCATGAGCGGATGGGCAACTTCATGAATCATACTTATCCGTTATTGCTGAATCCAACAGACCAACAGTTTCGGGGTCACAGGGGAACTCGCAGGAACTCCATGCTGGCCAGTGCAATGAGATGAAACAGAACGTCATGCTGAAAGGTTTCAATTAGATGTCTATTAAGGGAGTCGTGCCAACGTGGAGTGTTCCAATAAGTCTAACCATCTAGTAATGCGAAATTGCCAGGTTGAATCTGCTAAAAGTTGCCAGAAGACATTCACTAAATTATTCATTCATTTTCAACTTACTCAAGACTCAAACAGTACTTTCACATGAAATAATTAGGGCCCGAGTATCATCTGTTTCTGGTCATCTGCTTCAAGGTCATCTTTCTAGTGCCGCATTTACCAACGATTGTCTCTGTGGTACCAAGCCTGTCTCTGGTGCGCAGTCTTTATACGTCACGTGACTCGATAGGCATGACAGACTTTCCCATCCGATGACTGACTAGAGAAGCCGTCATCTTTGACTGGAATTAACTGTGTCGAACTTCGCATCATCATTGTGGCAGCTTGATTCCCCGCAGTTACTTGTTCGATCATGGCTGGGCTTTGATGAAACAAAACCCTACAATAGCCAACATTCTGGCGGGCGCGTGAATAGGTCAACTCCACCGCAACTAACTATGCAAAAGGAGTCGATAGCGTCGTCCTAAATAGAAAACCGACGGAAGTACCCGATAAGATAACAAGCAAAAGGAGAATGCGATCCCGGAAGAATTCACTTGACCTTTGCAGAGTATTGACATCTACCCTATATGACTTGCGATCGACTGGTTGAGCGTCGCCTATGGTATGAACACACATTGCTGTTATGCTTCGATTAGTTCTTTTATGCCACGGCGTGAATTATTGAGCGTTTGTCTCCTCAAGGCTCCAGAACTGCCCTAGGCAGTCTAGCTTATCGTAGTGAATACGTCATCAGTCATCAAATTCATTTATATTAATTTGTCTCCATTCTGAAGTTGAAATGCACACTTTGATGGACAGTCATTCGAGTTGGGGAAAATAACCTGACTTCACTAGTGTTTCACACGCTTCATTCATTTTGGCGAACTGCTGTGTTGACATTCCAGCGTTGTCATAGGACGCCTACGTGACTCGTTTTTTTCCCGCTGTATTTTCATCTCGTTTTGACCGCCACCGTCAAACTCTCTCTGTGTGTGTGTGTGTCAAAAGCAGAACATAATTCGATTGCTATAGAAACCCAAAAAATCTACGTGTGACTGTTCTAGTGCGTGACTTGACCTAATAAAGAGGAAAGCCAAATGGTCCTTTGTTCAGAAGTCACTCAAAGCCAGTTAATCGGGACTAGCGGAGCACTTACTGGCCAGAACAATGCCGTCAAACTGTTGATGCAGGTTTTATCGAACGGGTTATAAGAGACCGTAAGAGACCCAGAGTTGTGCCTATTTAGGATAATGAAGAAATGGAGTGAGAAAACTCTTTGAGACCACAAAAATACCTATAGCAACACGCTACTCAATCCAGCTGGCGTGCATAGTGAGTCGTTTCGATCGGTCATTGTCCAATCTAAGTAATTCTTGAACCATAGGTAATATTTTTGGTTGTTTTATTGAAAGGTTAGCTTGGTGATGTGGGCTATCTTTTCAGCTAATTAGTTCTTCCGGTTTCGAGATACCTATTGAACTGCTAGCGTGTGCTGACGTCCAAAGAATCATGTGGCCAATCGTAAAATACCTTAAATGTGGTTCACCTTTTTGGAACTGCTCAGTCAACACTGGTAAATCGTTTTTTTTTGAACATCACATCAATAAATACTAATGAATCTGCAATCAAAAGGGCGAAGGGTGTACAGTGTGGAACGGAGAGCTCCCAAAGAAACAGTTGACCATGTCTTCCAGTCCAAAAGGCCTAATTTGCTGTGAACATGAACCACTTTGACAATAAGACGATAAGAATGACTGTTTCTCGCCAGTTTTTTTATCACCGCGAAAAGATCTGACCTCTGTTGTGCTTTGATTATGCACTGACAACATGATATAAAGCGTGTAGAAAAGGATGACTGGCCAACACCTATAATTACAATTTCATGCGGTTTACACAAGCTTCATTTGAAGTTTTGTCTTTAATCAATCGATCATGAAACCCGATAAGTTTTCATTCCGTCCGGCTCATCGGAATTCTTTGGCTGAGCGGAGCTTCTCTACTACGTAGCTTTACAATAGAAAACAAAACTGATGATGTACTGAGAAAAGGATGAGCCTTCAATAACTCTGCAAAGGACTGTAATGTATAATTTATAGGCGTAACGTACTACTCGTGAGGTTGCTGAAAACTCTTCGACTACCCGCGAGAGATCCAGATGGGACTCAACTGTCTTCTGGGTTAACCAAACTGGTATGCAAATGAGGTATCTAGTGAAGTTCGTACAATTTGGGTTCAATTAGAACATAAGGTTGACGAAAACTCGGGGAATGAGCCTACCTGATGAGCCCCAAGGAGGAATAAACGGGTCCTGAGCCGTCAGTCTTCAGAGACCTTATGAGTAGTGTGTTACGTCTATAACGATGTGTTCTAATGCCTCGAATATTGTACCAACTGAAACATGAGACGGCCTGGTGCGGCACATTCAGTTGGAGAAAGAAATCATAAACGAGACATTCAGTTGGGTTTTAGGTGAGCCCCCTGTGAAACACAAATCGGTAGGCAGATGAGTGTATTTGTCGAAGTGTTATGTACAACTCAGGGATTAGAGCATGCCAACTTTGAGTTCTGTCACCAATACTCACCTATGACCATTGATGTTCGTAAAGTGAGCATCACTCTTTTTAAGCAGCAATTACCCAGGATATCTTACTGAATCTATTGTTGATCTGTGTATTCTGTGTGGTTTTAATGGGCGTTGCGTTGGTCCTGTTGTACGGTAATTCACGGAGGAATTCTGGTGCGTGTGGGGGTACTGACATTATGGTGATACCGCAATTCATTTGCTCACTCCGCCGCTATACTTTTATCTCCACCTGTTTGGCTCAGCCGTACACAGTAATCTCTTTTCTGTAAAGGCCGGCGCGTTTGGCACCGGAAGACTGGTATGTGTGTGCTCATGTGCGCAGCTGGACTACTCACCCATACTTGTTCGTGCCCCGTTGCTGGGCCTGCCCTGACTCCTTGTGTGGTGATCTCCATGCCATCGCACCACCAACCAGAGTCACGAGGCTGTCCTCGAAAGGGACGAACGTAAAACACACTACCGAGGCAACGTTCCGCTCGGTGTTGTCCGGTTTGCGGACCTTGACAATGCGCTGTACCGATCAGTGATGGGGTTGTGCACCTGCTGAAGGCAACGAGCAAGGAAAATTGAGGTTTACTGCACAGTTTTGCTTATTTTCGAAAAGCTGAGAAGCACATTACAGCTGTCCCATCTTTATTAGGGAAAATCGGCGATATGCATTTCAAGAAAATCCAGGGCGTTTGAAACCTTCGACCTCCTGCTCGGCCGCGAGAGCCGATCAGCAGTGGGGTAAAACATTCAAAATCTCCGCTCACTATCAACAATTGATAAGTAGCTCAGACGGGGAATAATTCTCACGATGGGTTAACCTACGAAGTCGTCGCTCGAGGGAACATTGAGCATGTGACCACGTAACGCGGTTTCCGAGATTTCAGGATGAGTGACTAAGTGCGAGTCAATCACACTGTTGATCAGCCGCCTGTGGCATAAAGGTTGTGTTCAAACTAGCAGACGGGATGTGATGGATTCGAAACTCTCTGGAGTTTTGAGAAATGCGCACTTCTGATGATTTCCGATAAGAATGAAACAGGTAGACAGGATTTATCGTTATTTTAGCGCAGATTAGCCTAACCCAGGTGGGCAATCTCATGTGCTGCGGCCAGCGGTTGGTGCCTAGTTTCTTCGGTTAACAGGTGTAAGGCGCAAATCTACCAGCATGGGGCTGGTAGATTTGCGATTTAAGGTGGAAGAACCCGACAGTTTGGCAAACAAAGCGAGAGTGGACCATGCTTTGGTGGAAAAGTTCACCTTGGATGAGCCACTCGGGTGATGCTCTCGTTGGCATGGGAAGTACAAGGAACCATAGTGGGGTGGTTCACACTGTTCAATCTTTGATGCATTTAGATTATAAAAAACCATTGCTAGCGTTACTAACGGAAATATTGCCAGATGACCTCTGCAAGCGTACGTGTAATGAAATCTGTGTCACAATTTGATGATTAGTTAACACTAGGACGATCACGTGGTTATTTTTGGCCGAAATTGATTTTTCGTCGAAATGATCTATTACAGTGCGGTCATGATTCATGCAGCAGTCGAGATACGTGAACCGATCAACAAATTAAGATTCTTTATTACGTAGTTTTAGATAAGCACATCAGGATGGGTATTCCAGAGGCAAAACGTTGCACTTTGAAGGCGTGGAACCGATGACCAAACAGGCGATCGCCCATGTTATTTTTAGAGTACTTTTAAAGGAAACTGGTAGACAAACATGAAACGGTTGTCCTCAATACTGACGAACTCCACCAGTTTCGGTGGGCTAGAACAGCCGGTCCGTCGACACTCCGTGAGCACAGGCGCTGAAATTTCCGCAGCAGATCTGCATGCATTCAGACCCTGCATTTTTGCACTCAGTCCACAGTTAGCGATAATCGGCCGGGGCGATTGATGCCGTCAGACGTTGCACCTCCTGTTCAGAATGTGCGGACCCTCGATTAAGTGGCTTCAAAGGGCGTTTTGATTTGAATAAAAACCATACGATAGGAATTGACCACATCTGAGTTTCCAAGTGTTCCCGTGAACAAGGTTGACACCATGGCACAGTCTTTTTTCACATCCATGTCAACATTGAAATCCGTTTACTGCTTCAAGGATCAAGACGATGATCTGGTACAATTAGATTTCTTCACTGCTTTTCATCCGCCATTCAGTTCCTGTAAGGGTTCCAGGAGATGTTTTCTTGCTGCTCGAAATTCATTTTGGGCGGAGTAATTTGACAGGTCTTTCAGGACGCTGTCGAAATCTAGGTTCTTTTGCACAACCACGGACAGAATGACGGTGGCATTTTCAACATATCGATAATTTTGCGCCAAATTCTTCGGCTCCTCAAGAAAGTAAATTGTTTTCTCGATGGAACACATCAATTTTAAAGTTGCTGAAAACCCTTGGACAGTCCATGACCGGTTTCGCCTTTCTCGTGGCTCATTAAGTAACCGCAGTCCCCGGCCAACCAAATCGTACGTATTGGGCGAATACACTCATTGCAAATCAAATTGGCGTTCATGGGAGACTCAGATGAATCCCAGATAAACCTCTCTTTTATGGTATTCTTCAACTGAATGTGCTGCGTCAAAATTACCCTTGTTTCAGGTGGTACGAGCAATCGTAGTGAATTTGCTTCAAGGAACAGTTTCGCCACCCAATGACCCATGACATGCGTGATAGCCGATTTTTCGGTTCGCAGTGTCGGTTCCAACAGTCTGTTTGATAGCGTCCTCAGAAATGTCATCAAAATTGTAGAGTCTTTCAATTTTCGAAGATCAGTCCTAAAGGTTCTTTTGTCCCATGACGGGTATCTGCACGGTGTTTGTCTGCACAAACACTCAATAACCAGGCCCTGATTAAGGCTGGCGGAAATCCTGGACTAGGCGCAACCCGTCCAAGTGCGAGCCAATTACACTGCTGGTGGGCTGAGTCTGCGAATCACCAGCCAGGAGGTTACGGGTTCGAAACTCCGTGGAGTTTCGTGAGATGTGCACTGCTGATGATTCCCAATAAGGACAAAACAAGTAGAAAGTACCTGACAAGCCTTAAAACCGAGTGAGATCGGCGGATTGGCAGAGTTTTCATCGACCCTATAAGAAGCGTCACTCCAATTGAGAGTGTATTCTTGTCTCCGCAGTGCGCGAGAAATGAAATCAAACACAAATTAGCCTCGGTCCTCCTAAACCGTGCTTATTTTGCTGTACACTCATAGCCCACAAATGAGCGACTGTTCCGTCTGCAGCTCTCCCCCAAAGTTTACCATTTCATTTACAGTCCCACTGAAATAAAAATTGATAGAACGTATAGATAGCAACTAAAGCTCACCGGAAGGGCTGATTCGTTCGGCGTCACAACCCAATCGCGCGGATCAGAAGTTAAGCCGCAGCCCACAGCTATCGATCACTAGACATCCTGTTGAAACGGGCCATCATATTAACACCACAAAAACAGCTTCCATGTCCTGTTGCGAAACCAGAAAGCATCAGTGTTACTATCTCTTGGCGAAGCCATAATAACTGAAACGCTGTCAGCCGGCTCTGTGTACGCAAAAGGCCTTAATTCAGGCCCTTTGGTTGCCATGACATCTGTCTTGCGGCCAGTTGTACGCGGACTATCTTTCGTCTTGCTACAATCTGGTATGTATTGGTCTAAAGAATGTGACATCTCGACATTCGTGTCTTGTCGGAAAAACAACACGTAGTGAAGAGGCATATTTTGGGCATATTTGTCAGGCTAACCAAATTCACCAGTTGTCAAGATAAGGGAAGCCAAGGTCATGGCAATTGGCCAATGAGAAAGCCGAGAAACAGCAATAGGAAAATCTAGTGCCTTCAGCGAAAACGGGCAACAGTTGTGTGCTATTGAGGTAGAGATTTGGAGCCGTGTTTATGACCACAGAGAAGTGAGACAAAGTGAAATGCCTGTTGCCCCGTCATCGGAGGAAATGCGACGCTTCCCTGCATCTGAGTAACTTCCATGTGTAAGTCCGCTCGGCTCAATTGTAGCGAGAGTTGTGAATGAACAAGTTGATTCAATGCGTTACGCTATACCCGCAAACTTCACGAATATGGCAATTCCGCTACTCAAACACTAAGACTAATGCTTTCAGCCACGCACGCAGCAGTGTGTGTGGTCATGCAATCGACATAGCATTCTCCGCATCCGTGTTTCCCCGGTGACAAGGTAAATAACCTAAGCGATGTTCACACTACGAAACGCTATCAGAAATGGGTGAAATCCACCCGTTGTCGACGTTCACCTGTTTAGTACTAAGTTCACGGTTTTGGAAGTCTTTCCTATGAGGACCATCAGTGAGACGTAAAATTTTCGCTCTTCATCCTAGGGTTGTCAGGGTTATCCGAATCTCTGATTTTTCTGTGGTAAGTGAACGGCTATGAGATCCAATGTCTAATGTTTGATGGAAACTCCGCTTTTATTCTCTCGCACTTTGAGCACTGGATTTGACGTGCTATCGGAGACATAAATGCTCACTCGGGTGCAAAACTTTACTACTGAAGAACGTAGGTACTCCGTATCCTTGGAATATTCTCTTTGTCTTGTTAAATTCATGCCATCCAAGTTTCTCCACCTCGGGATATTTAAGGACATTGGACATAGATTTGAGCTTGACAGTGGGAATGTTTCGGTTCACAATGGGATGCGGCATACCTTAAAACTGGTCTATCGATCAAGTGTCATGGCCTTACATTGAGGGGCAGTCCAACAGTTGGACAACGCCCCATGGCTGTGCGTGCTGATGGGGACTAGGCAGTAACGATTTCAAATTAGCTGGTAGCGGTCCGAATTAACTTCAACTTGGTATATATGTAGTGTATTACTCATGAGGTTGCTGAAAATTCTTCGACAGCCCACGACCGGTTTCGCCCTTCTTGGGGCTCATCAGGTAGTTTCCACGTCCACACTTTGCCACTGGTCACGTGGTGTGTTTACCACAACTTTGGAATGTGCTGGCTCGTGCTGCAGAACGATCAACTAGAATTTGCCCGAACTGGGCTTACCACGCATCTTTGGGTAATATACACTGGCTCCAAGTTTACTGGTGCAATATGAAGGTACACCCGCAGATTTGCAAAGTCCACGTATGGCTATATAGTTGATCAGCACAAGATCAGCCCTCATTCAGATAAATATGCGGTCATCAGTGTCCTCCTGGAGGTCGAATAGGGGGATGAGTTTCCAAGCTAGTGGGCTTAAATATTTCAGGACAACTGGTGGAGTTAGTTTTTCGTCAGATGGAAAACCGTGCGACGTGGTCCGTCTAAAGGCTTATTAATCTCAAGGACAAATTATCCTTTTACCGGACGCAAGTCATACTTGCTCTAGTCATTGTCCTGTATGAAGGAGTGATGGAATTGTGTCTTCAGAACCAGGCAATAAAATATGCTCGCGTTGTGGGCTGAGTTTGCGATCTGAGACTCATGAACTTTACATGTACGTTCAGGAGGAGAAAGGCGAAACGTTCCATGGCTTACCTTTGTTTCGAAGACACTGTAAACCATTCATCGGCTTTGTTAAATTGCTTCACTTTGGTCAAGTTGTCCTCGAATGAGCTGAACGACTTGTTTTTTTACCTTTGAGGAGTAGGAACACCCCAAATGACGTATACTGTCAAAGGTGACAGAGTAAGCCTATCCGAGTGACTAAACTTACCAAGATTTTGAAGCTTTCTTACAATTCACGATGAGAACACGAACAACTGAAGCTGAATCCAGACCTCAAGGTACACTTGGTGCTTTGCTGAGTGATAAAAAAACCTTGAAACCACTCTTTTTTCTGCCGTTAGTTCCGTTGTCAATCTCACTGTTCGCTACATGGAATGTGTTCAAACATCCTGGATCACAACTGCCAAAGAGAAACCGATCACCAAAGCAAGCAGCTTCCAAATTTCATGAATAGTGAGGTCATCCATGAAGGTAACCTGATGACCAAGAGTTTCAAGGCTATCCTTCTGGTAATCTTGAGCCGAAGTTTCCCTTCAAAGAATCGTGTACAATTTCAAAAATCCTCAACTCCAAGCTTCCAATGAAAACTGGTGCCGCTTTATTTACATTCAGTATCACATTACTACGTTTTGGGGCGTCAAAACAACATTTTTGTGTTCCACTTCCATTGCCAACCAACGAGGAGAACAGTACTACTCTTAGTGAACCTCAGTAGTATCTGGCTGTTATAATGAGATACAGAGGACTCGTGATGGCTGAACTGGCCTGATTTCATAACATTCCTAATGGATTTTCCTACAGTTCGGACATTCCGGGAAGGCAGAAAGGCTCATCTCCTTTTCCGCTTTACACTTACTTTCCATCAATCGATTTAAACTCTCCATCATCTAGCTCAATGGACTCCGGCTTTGTTTGAGTCACAGGTTGGCCATGGCAAATGTACAATGGTTCATCTGTCATTACCTTGCCAAGTGAGTGAATAGAAGCATTCAACTATTTTTCGTCAACTGAGTGGTATCACGAAAACTTCTACCTCCCACAGACCACACACACATCCGTGAACGGCATCCCGTCCTACTGATGTGAGCTTCCGGGATTAGCAACTTTTGTAAAGTACAATCGTATATCATCTACTGTTGCAGTGAGAACTAGAAAATAGCAGCCGCCTTGGAATGCAATGTAATGAATAGGGCAGATGTGTTTGCTAGTTCACATAAAGGGAGTTAGGTGATTAGGGTATGCATTTCACTGGAATTTCGCTTTAAGGGGTTCTGGTAGCTCGTCGTTGGATGGTTCGGTGATAAATCTTTTTTATGGTTTGGATAAGTATATACACAGGGCAACAGTCTGTGAAACTCGGCAAACAAAACTGTAAATGCTGTTGTGATCTTCTGAATGTTCGTGACCGAAGAAACTTTTTGCACAAAAAAAGAGTATCCGGTATACGATGCGACTCGTAAACAGCCAACAACCGGTTGGGTATTTTTCTAGACTCATCGAGTAGGTACAGCCACCGAATTTTCATCAGCCTTGCTCTCTTGCTGTTTTCGACAACTACACTCATTTGAAAATCAAATTGATTTTCACGGGTGACAACTGCATCTCTCGTTTATGATATTCTTCAACTGAGTGTGCTGCGTAAAGGTCGTCTCATGTTTCAGTTGTTACGATATTCGAGACATTGCAAGTATGTTTTCATAAAGGGAACTACTCACAAGGTTGCTGAAAACTCTTCGGCAACCCACGACCGATTTCACCCTTCTTGGAACTCATCAGGTAGGCGCAGTCCAAGAGTTTTCGTCAACCTTATGTTCTGCTTGAACCCAAATTGGGCGAATCTCGACAAATACACTCACTTGCATATCAACTGAGAAGAGAGGGGTTCACAATTCAGCTCGGTACTTAGTCCAACAGATGACGTCATAGTCCAGTTAGTTTGTGGAAGTAGAACACCAAAATAAGTTTTGAACACGGAAGGCTGAATGCCCATAGCCTATGTGATCGATTACTTTGGGAATCGTGCCATTCCTGACTCGTTGCATGAACTAGAACAGGTTTTCTTCTTGTAGACAGGATCGGTCATGTTTAGATCTGAAGTGAACACACATTGGTCAGACCTCTTCAAACCATGACCTAAGGAAACTGGACTTATTTGCGCACCCCGTTCGATGAACGACGTCTTGAGGTAAGACCAGCTTAAGTGGCTCGAGATGCTCCAGCAGCTATCAGAAGAGAAGCGTCAACGTGGAGAACCCAAAATGCTATTCAATCCGCTAACCAGGACGAAAATCTTCAGGTCTATAATCACATTTTTTTTGACATGATGCCCTTGTTTAGTGATTTAACGCTCAAATGGGGAAGACGACTGCGTTTGCGACATGGCTGAATGCAGAGGGAATGAGGTTATGGTTAATACTGGAGAATTATCACTTTGTGCCTGAAACGCTCATTTCACTTTTGATAAAGGATTCTGTCACCTGACCTCGGGCATATTTATTCGGGGAGTAGACCGAAAGCTGAGATCGAGAGAGCTCATTAGTCAACGAGCCAACTTACTGACCGGAAAGTTCATGGTTCTAAGCCTACTTCAGTAGCTTGGCCGCTCTTGTCTAGGCTTGTGCAACCAAGACCTTGTTCCTCCTTTGCGTGGCATGAAAGCCAGGTGTTGGAAGGGCGTAACAGCTGAACATTTTTCAGTAATTTATTGATAGACTTTTTAGTATGCAACTAACAGAGCACATTCAGTTGCCTGGAAAAATAAAAAACGGGAGATTCAGCTCAGCTTGGTTCCAGGTGAGTCTCTCGCAAAACCATCTTGATTTGCAAATCAGTATATTTCTCGAAAACTAATAGAGCTCTTCGGGCAATTTATGTAGACTGTACGTTTGTGAGTGTGGTGCACATTAAGTGTAGGACAACTGTTGTGATGCGGCCCCTCCTGTAATCCACTGGGACAAAGCGTATATTTTTCGGACACCACACTTTATAGGATTAAGTCGCATACGGCTGAGCATTAACGTATCTATATGAAGCTCCTGTTCAACGAGGGCCCTTCGCAGAGGTAACTAGCATATGACTTGTATGCCCACCACTCACAAGTTCCATCGTCATTTTCCATTTGCGAGGAAAACTTTCAAACCTTCGAACCATTTGTTACATGTACTTATTCGCGCGCTCATGCCGACAAGATGTTTGTAACGCTCCCTAGACATGATATTTGACGAAGTTGAGCTGAAGTGCAGTCGATTCACATCTGCTGAAAGCTGCCCATATCAACGAAGAAGATGCAGGGCGATTCACCTAGCAGGAACCTTTCAACCGATTGAGAACAGTACGCTTTAGGCTGTTATCGGAATTGACCATGCGATCTCCTTAGTTAAGAGAAATTTTTGTGGCATTTGTTACTTTGGCCAACCATTGTTTTGTTTATAGGAGTCAACAGGGTTGCAAAGCAAGTGGTCAGACTCAATCATTGACTCATGTGCCATCCCGTCCAACCAATAACTCTTGCTCAGGAATGCACCTAACCCGCTCCAGTGCCTTGGTGCCGGTAAAAGACTCCCCGACAAGGAACACAACAGCTTCATTGCAAACAAGCGAATACGTGCAAGTACAACGGCCTCGCGCTGTATTTTTAAGGGCACTGTTTGACCTTGATTCAAGGCTGTCTGATCGGCATTTAGTGGAGTTTGAAGGCCTCAGTAGGTTTAGTGATTCAAGGGATAATCTTTACATTGAATCTTTACATTGAATTTGAAAGAGAACAGTACTGACCACTTCTCAGTTTAGTTATTTGGACTGTCACCGGGCTCGAACTGGCGTAAAACTAATAAAGGCCCTGCGACCACTCACACGAACACTTATCAAGTTTTTGCGTAGGCTTCCTTAATTATCCTAGTGACGAAATTTTTTTGGATAGCCCAAGAGGGAGAAGAACAAAGCCGCCTGCTTTACATAATGGGAGCCAATTTGGGCATGTAACTGCTCAAAGTGGGCTATAATTTCACTCTCATTATGGGAGCTCGCTATAAAAGATTTTAGTAGGTAAACGTATAAAATCACATGGAACTGTCACAAATACCAAATGGCGTATAATGCTGAAAGGCCTTGTGCAGACGCAAACCATTAAGCACGATGATAGAGACACGGTTAGGCCGGTAAACTCTTCCACAGTTTACTGAAAGAAAGACGGAATTCTTGTTCATTTTGACTAAATCTGTCCCTGGTGAGTGCTGTTTTAGGCTTGCGTTGACGAGGTCGCTCTCAAGGAGCTCTGGTCGCCAAAGATCCCCAGGAAAATCAGCTTATCACACGAGTATTCCATAAATTGTTTGCCTCCGTGATTAGCTCGGAAAAAACGCGGACGCATGAAATGGATAATGATCCAGCTCCGTCATGGAGATTAGGCCTCATTCTTGTGCTACTGTTTGTGTACTAATCAACACATTCAACTGTACTGGAGGATACCCAAGCAGCATCCACAGAGTTTTTCCTACCAGACTGGTCAATAGATAGGGGCCTGACAAACACTCTCTCTGTCCTCCAAGTTAGGGATTGGAACAAGTGTGGCAATTTGTTCCCCTCAATTAGGGCTACTCGAGTAGCTTCAAGCGAGTCAGCGCTGCCTTGCTGTCAGGCTTTTCAGCCAAAGTCTTTGGTTAAGGACCTTAATTGTTCGCTTGTCTAGGTTTGGGCGTCATGGCAGTATTTTCGCCACATAAAACCTCGAACTTTACGGATAAAAGCACCTACATACCACACCGGCCATCGTGTGGTGACACCGGTCGGAGTCACCTTATTCCCTGTGTACGGCAAGGCAGATAAATGAACACATGCAACTACTGACGCCTATCATCTTTCTCCATTGTTATCTCTGAACTCCGGACCCGTCCCAATTGAGAAACATTCTTATGTAGATGCGCATTGTTATGTCTACTGATTCGCCAATCTGTTGTATCTGACCGCTGACCCGCTCCAGTGCCTGATGCCGGAAAAAAAGACGCAGAAGGGAACATAACAGCCACATTCCGAACAAGTGAGTGCGAGAACGTGAGTGCGTGCAAGTGCGAGAGTGCAACGGTCTCAAGCTAGTTATTGGAGGGACGCGGTCTAACTTGGTCCAATGCTGACGCACGCGGTCTGGCCTTGGTACAAGGCTGCGACGCGCTGCCTATTGCGGGGGCGTTGTCTGACCTTGATCAACGCTGACTCGCGCTGCCTGGGTTTGGTACAAGGCTGTGAAGCGCTGTATATTGAGGGGGCGTTGTCTGTCTGGTCAACATCTAGCAGAGCTGAGGGTCTCAGTAGATTTCGGACATTCAGTGGTTGCTTTTAGGAATCTGACCTTCCTGATACGCATGCACGGATTTGGCTTGGTGCGCGACACCGCTCTCATCAACTGTTTACTCCAAGTTCTCTTGTTTTTATTGCAGTCTCCAAGGTTAGAAATCTTAGGCTGATCGGCCTACGAGTTACTCTCCCGAATACTTTAGATATTCTGTCGGTTGACGTCAGCTGCATCTCCGAAACCCGAATACAGCATCCAGGTATACTTGTTGAGCTCAGGGCTCTCTGTTTATCTCGATGCTACACACCTCGAACTTCGAGTGATCCTGAAGCTTCTGCAGCGGTGTTGCACTGGCCTAATTTTGTAAGCCAAAGCTTCACAGCTTGACCGGATACCTGTAAACTGTCTACTCTGCGCTGTATGACTTTCTCCGGTGTTGGAAACTCGCACTGATAGAAGTACTCAGCTGTCATTGTGTATCCTCTTTATTCGTTCATCAAAGAACTGTGGCTCCGGTTCATTAAACCACACCTTCTACGGAGAAATGCCCGGCCGCTTGTTAACCACTTATCGCTCGAATGTAGTCATCATAGCGGGGAAATTTCAGTGCACCATTACGCCTCGGCAGGATGTTCAGTTTAGATGCAGTGCTAGGGGCAGTGTAATTTGCAACACTGTTTTGATCGTCAGCTGCCTCTTAGCGACAATGGGTCTGGACGGAGTGGAAGCTTTTGCACCACCTGGCGTCCTCCTGTTGCTTGATGATACGCTCTCTAGCCCTTCTGTTTTCTAGACGATTGATTGGACAGCAGACTAAACCTAGCCTGTGTTTGGAGACAGAGACGTGGGGGGACCTAAAAGTTGAAGAACTGGTGGAGGGATTGCACGGAACTTCTTCCGGTCAACTCGTAAACAGGACCTAAAAGGCTTTCGATTGAAAAGATTGACGATTCAAGGACCTTAGATTAGCCCTCCTAAATGTTTTTGACCAGAGTGAGATGTCCTTGAATTCCGTATACATTCTTCTTGCCGCTTATTCTCATGACTGCGGTAGGGAAGTTTCGCGACAACTAGTTGAGTTTGTCAGGACTGACGCTTCTATCTTTGATTGTTCACTTGTGTTATCGACCTTATCAATGTGTGCATACTCCAACAGACCGTGAATTTACGTATCGAAATCACGTAGGGAGAGGGGTTAATGGGTTAGGATTATGCGGATTACATTGTTTCGTTGTGCACTCAAATTACTTGAAAGCATTTTGGAAGGTGCGTGAGCTGCGACTGTACAGCTGATGTGAGGATTATCAAGGCGGAAGCATCGTTCGCGAACTTGCTTTATTTATAGCATCAGAACTGAATTTCGCTGAGGCTAAAGGGCCCTGTATACAAGGCAAATGAAAGAGCGGTCTTATTCTATGGCGCTTTCGATCCAAGGACCTGAGGCCTATTCAAGTGTTTGGTTACCAATGTATCCGTATGATAGCAGGAGTTAAGTTAGCTGCACCGAGTGCCCAGCGAATTGATGTGTAAGCGTGAGCCAAACCACCTACCGTCTAGCGAGGGAAGCGTTATTTTGTGTTTTGAGAGGTTGTTGCTGAAAAGGTCATGGGGAAGGAGCCACGACACGGCAACCAGTACCAAACTCAGTGTTGAGGGAGTATGAGAACCTTTCTAGCCGAGGTCCACGTGGTCCCGCGGGACATCACAGAAAGCCTTTCCCCTTGGAGTGCATGGTTTAATTTCCTAGTCGGGATGTCTGCCTAAATTTCGGTTGCTGTCGGTTGGGCTTATGCCAAGTGAGTTTTGAAACGGATGCCGGGTCGGTGCAACTGATGGCGCATTTTACTGATGTCCGATAAGGTCTAGGCACCTTATTCTTTAGCCTTTTTGTTTAAGGACATGGGGCTTCATCGCGTCAATTCACCAGTGTTCCAGTTTATTTCCACCCTTTACTAAACCTTCCTTCCCCCATGGTTTTATAGTAGACAGACAAGCACCAGTTTGCACTATTGGCGTAGTTCTGTCAATCTCAGCGCACTGACTGTGCAGGATGTTCACTCCAAAACGGAAATAAAGTCATTCTCTAATGCTGGATAGAAGCAACCCTCCCAAATTTCAGTGCGAAATCAGCCGGTTTGATGTGGCAGTATTCTTGTCAGATAAAACGATGGTCTGACAATTCGTTTTTGCTGGCCTGCCCACTGCCTTTGGTGGAACTTGTTCTAAAAACCATCCACTCATTGCTTAACGTGCTCCTAACCATGTAATTACTGTCAAGTTCAGAGGGGCTGTAGAATAGATGATGACATTCTGTGTAAGCTGCCATGACAACAGACCAGTATATTCGCAGTGGATCTGTACTTTTGTTTGTGATTGTTTTTTTTGCCGTACTATTTCTGCCTCAAAACACAAGACTGATTTAAATGTAACCTGAGAATGGGAAAATGAACGTCTTAAGACAAAAGTCACGATCAAACAGGATGCTATCCCCAATAGGGTCAACGAATAGTCTGGACAGTTCTCTGCTTCTAGGGGGCCAATCAGATAGGCGTAATCCTTAAGTGAACCCATATGTAGACTGGGATGAAGCAAACTTGTCAAGTTAACTCGATATTGACGGGACACTCACATGTGTCTCTGAATTGTAGTATTCTGCCAAGTTTGATTCGGTTAGCTCTGTTAGGGCAAAACAGATCGTTTTATGTTTCAGGTAGGGTAGCTTTCTTTTTAGGGGTTTCTCCTGGATCGACTACGCACCGGCCATCCATTATGAAGCATTAGAGAACTGCTGTATATTCCACATAGAACGTTTTTTGTGCGACAGACTTCTCTCTTCAAATGAATAGAGGTTGGAATAGGTTGACAAGTCACCAATCCCAGAAAGGTTTGCTGAATAAACGAAGACTTCCTTGACGGAACAGCCTGCTCAAAGGAAAACTTTTTTCTTGATTTTTCTCACGTGTGTTGAACTGGTGAGCTTCACAAACTTCGTTAGACACTAGTGAATTTCTGTTTGGCTGTTGGTCTGTTCGCCGAGCATGGCAGTTGAATTGCAAACGTTTCGTCGAGCGCACTTTGTCAGTGAGGGTTTGGAGGTAGGCCAACTAAGAATGAAACGACCAGTTTGACGAATCTGCATTGAATCAGCAACCGGGGTGACGGGTCTGCGAGAAACATCCAACCGATATATTCCTCTGCCAGGGTAATACTTACAGTGCCGGGAAAATTTTAGGTGAAATGCATTCGGAAGATGCCTCAAGGGTAACATGGTTAGGTTCAAATTCCTAACCATGGAACGTGCACGTAAAGTGCGGGGTTTTCCCGGAGAAAAAACAAACTTTGCTTCTATTTTGTGGCAGTCTTGTGACCCACTGTCATTTTTATGGACTGGATGGTTCCCGTGGCCAAACGTTTGACTATTTAAACCTCGTGGTCGGGGGTGGGGGAGGGTTGAAAGCTCTAGTAGAGTCCACATCAGCAGTTCATAAAGCATAACCTTTTTTGGCGCGCAAGCAGAGGAAACAAAGCCGTAGATTGAAGCGTGGGTTGGCGTGTGCACAAAAGCCAGAGTAAGTGGGATTCTGTCTAGTTGAAATAGCCTTTATTTGGAGGTAGGTTATCTCACGTAGAGTGCAAATAGGTACGAAACTGGGTTAGTTCGTGTTCCTCTTGGATGCATGCTCTCTTTGGGCACTCCCCTGTCACCTATTTGACAGTTTCTGTGCGATCCTGTGCTAAGACTGTGATCTCAAGGCAAGGAAATGGTTAATTAACCTAAACGCACGATCTAAGTGTTCCATCTGACAGGTAACGTGTAGTCTAATTCAACGACAGACGGTCAGGAATAACTGTGGAGAAACCGAATTCTACGAACTTCACCTGCGTTTGTTCAGTAGTCGCAACTGAGCAGCAAACAATACATTGAATTAAACGTGGGCAGACAGTGTAGACCGTGGTTCTATAAGAAATTGACAGTAAATCGTGAGCAGAATTAAAGGAAAGCTTACGGCTAGATTGAACCTTGGACAGTTAGCACCAAAGGATGACACAGAAAGGGCAGTGTGCTATCGGACAAATTAAACGGGAAGAATGTTGTGCAGTTCAAAGTGGGACAAAATGTTCAACAACAAACCCAGAAATGAATTTGAATAAGTCGAGTCACGAAAACGGTTAATATGGAGTAGACTTTGTACAAAATAGAATAGTTCAGTCTTGAAACTTGAGCAGTCACCGGAAGGGTAATGAATTAGTCTGAGGAATGGGGAAACATAAATAATTACGTCACATAATTAACAGTTTATTTTTCTGAGAAACAGTCTGTCGGGGAAATTTTTTTCAGTATAAAGTGCCTCCTCAGGATGCTCGCCTGGTGCTCCTGTTGTGATGTCAATCAGGAAACGAGTCGCCTAAACTACATAAGTTGCACGGTCCTATGTTCTTGTAGTACTGTGACTTACACACTGCCCTTAAAAACACATGCGCCGTGCGAGCACTGCATTCGAATAGGCAAGATTAGAGAGCGTAAACGATCCGA